>DF358081.1:29281-51940 GCA_000787875.1 Solanum virginianum | reverse complement strand
ATCATAAGAGCCTTCAATATGTCTTTAGTCAAAAAGATTTTAACTTGAGACAAAGAAGGTGGCTAGAACTCTTTAAAGACTATGACATGAGTGTGCATTATCATCCGGGTAAGGAAAATGTTTTGATGGATGCTTTGAGTCGGGTGTCCATGGGTAGCTTAGCTTATGTGGATGGTTTTAGGGATAGAATTCTTGATGAAGCCCGTAATTCATCTTATTTGATCCACCCCGGTTCCACCAACATGTATAGAGACTTGAGGGATATGTATTGGTGGGGAGGCATGAAGAGGGACTTTGCCAAATTTGTTTTCGGTTGCCATAGTTGCCAACAAGTCAAAGTTGAACATCAAAGGCCGTGTAACCTAACCCAAGACATACAGATTCCTACTTGGAAGTGTGAGGTAGTTAATATGGATTTCGTGGTTGGGTTTCCCAAGACTAGAAAAGGTTTTTATTCCATATGGGTTATGATTGATAGGATGATGAAATCAGCTCACTTTCTACCGATCAAGACTACATATACCCTGAAGAGTATACAAGGTTGTATATCTATGAGTTAGTGAGGTTGCATGGGTTCCCTTATCCGTTATATCAGATCATGGTGCACAATTTACTTCACACTTTTGGAGATCTTTTCGAACGGGTCTTGGAACCAAAGTTCACCTTAGTACAACCTTCCACCCTCAAACAGATGGCCAAGCAGAGAGGATAATTCAAACACTTGAGGATATGCTTAGGGCTTGTAGATTGGATCTTAATGGTACTTGGAATGACCATCTTCCATTGATTGGGTTTGCGTACAATGATAGCTACCACTCTAGCATTGGTATGGCTCATTTTGAGTCTCTTTATGGGAGATGTTGTAGATTACCAGTGGGTTGGTTTGAGGTTGGAAAGGTGGCTATGTTAGGGCCAGATCTAGTTATGGCTGCTCTTGAGAAGGTTTAGATGATTCGGGAAATACTGAAGACATCCCAAAATCGTCAAAAATCCTATGCTGATGTGAGAAGAAGAGACCTAGAATTGCAAGTGGGTGATTGGGTTTATTTGAAGGTTTCTCCAATGAAAGGTGTTGTCCGATTTGGTAAAAAGGGGAAGTTGAGTCCAAGGTATGTTTTTCCTTATGAGCTAATAAAGAGGGTTGACAAGGTAGCCTACGAGTTGAAGTTTCCTAGTGTAATGAATTTGGTATATCTGGTATTTCATGTCTCTATGTTGAGAAAATGTGTGGGTGATCCTATTGTCATTGTGCCTCTTGACGTTGTGGGTGATGTTGAGGATAACTTAACTTATGAGGAGGTTCCGGTTCAGTTCTTGGATAGGCAAGTAAAGAGATTGAGGAACAAAGAGGTAGCATCCGTTAAGGTCCTTTGGAGGAACCAACAAGTCGAAAGTGCTACTTGGGAGGCTGAAGCGGACATACAAAAGTGGTATCCTTATTTCTTTCACTCCACTCAAGTCTAAGGTACTAATTCTAAGTCCCCTATGTGACTTTAAGTCTTACAGTTCAGCCCATTGGTCATTTATGTGCATTCATGTTTAAGTTGGCAATTTATGATGATTTCACACTTATAATGGGATTTTGAAAGTGATGTTTCAAATGTAATGTTGCATTCATGTTGGGGATGATTCGTTCATGATTATTCTTGTCTTATACGTCCCTTCTACATTTGAAGACGAATGTTCCCAAGGGGGAGATATTGAAATAATCCCAAAAAGTTCCTGAAAACGTGCGTCAGAAGTGCCTAGAATCTTGTTTTCTGTTTATCTAAAACTCCATTTGGCATTTCGGAAATCTGACTTCATATTCTTGTTTAGGGGGTCCAAATTACGGTGACACGGGTCTAACCTCGAATTATGAAATTTGCACTTGGTGCAATTTCCAGAAGCGGTCCATGACCTCTCCACGATGCGGAGAGGTTTTTTTCCTACACTGTCTTTTCGTAGTTCACCTAGATGTTTCTATGTATTGGAACTAAGTTTTCCCAAAAGTATTTTTACCCATATTTAGCCTTATTTCACCCTCATATCACCCAAAAACATTCCCCTATATTTACCCAAACAGTTAAACTCTATTGTAACTCTAAATTCAAGTCCCAAACTCAAGGAAAATCTCAAGGATTTATTTAAGAATATCACATAAGCTTCAAATCTCCATTAAAGTCTTCTTCAAGAACATCACAAAAGCTAAGGTATGTGGTGTTGAACCATTGGGTCCTTCCACCATGGTGCCTAAACACTCTTTTACTTAATAATGCATGATTTAAAGTTGATTTTACATGTGGGTCTTTAATATTGAGAAATTTACTGCACAGTGATTTTAATATATGAATGTATGGTTTTTTAAGCATGTTTTGAGTTTCAAATGTTGGATCTAATGTTGGTTTTGATAACGGGTTTTGATATAAATGTCTTGAGGGTGTTGCAAAGTATTTATTAAAGGTTTAACCACTAATTTTCCTACATGATTTTATCTCCAAATTACATGCTCTTTACCCCCATTACACACCCTCAATGTGTTTGAAAAAATGTCCGGTTATATTTTCTTGAGGAATTGAAGGTCCAAAGCATAAAATATGATATTAATGATGTTATGATGATTAAATCAGCTTATGTACATTATTATTCCTATATATGAGCTATGATGAATCTTATATAAAGTGTTGCATAGACCATGCCCAATTCGGGGGGACAAGAGCCAGGGTAACATAGAATGAGGATTAAGACTCATCTCCACCAGGGTGAGAGGGTTGCATCGTCACTAACCTAGAATAAGTGTTAAAACTCATCTCGACTAGGTTTATGAACTCATCTCCACTAGGGTGACAAGGTGGCATCGTCACTAACCTAGAATGAGGGTTTAAACTCATCTCCACCAGGGTGACAGGGTGGCATCATCACTAACCTAGAATGAGGGTTTAAACTCATCTCCACCTAGGTGATGGGGTGGCAATATCACCAACCTACCAAGGGGTTCATACTTTGAAAAGCTAGTTTGGTCTCATCTTCCCATATGATATTCTATATGAGCATAATTTACCTTAGCATGTTTTACTTATGCATTGATCATACATGATATATTTCTATATTCTTCCTATTGCCTATCATTATGCATGTTGATTATGAAGTTTGTCTCTTGTTCCATTGAATCCTACATACTTAGTACATCCCAATGTACTAACCCATATACTCTTTCCTACATGACATCACCATATAGGAACCGGTGCCTAAGTTGATCATCTTCTTCTATGTGGCTAGGCGATGCTATTCTAAGCTTGTTGCTAGGTCCTCCATTCTAGGGACTTTGGTTTATGTTTAGCTCTTATCTATTGATTAAGACACTATCTTATGTTCTATTTGACTATGAGAGTGAGCTCGGTTACTTTGTCTTGGCCCCTGTTCTATCTACATATATTAGAGGTGTTTGTTGGACATGTTAAGTATTTTTGTATGAGCTTTGACTCGTCTATGTTGTTTAAGTATTACACTCTCTCTTTCTCCCTTAGTCCCATTTCCCTTTGTCCATGTTTTCTTATGATGTTTTATATTGCTTCCACGACCAAGGATGTATAATACTATGCTATGAGGCTTTCTTGGGGTCCCTTCGGGTTCCCCATTTGCCGGTCACGTCTAGGCCCTAGGCTTGGGATGTGACAATTTCATGATATGGAATGTCCAAAATTGGGGATTATTGATTTATGATCATGAAATTTTAAATGAGGATTTCTCTATCGATTTAAACTCAATATTAGTGGAATTTTCTCCCACAAACTCCATTTTTTGTGTAGAATCCGACTTTAAAGTGAATTTTTAGATTTTAGACATTCAAATTTGTGCCCTAATTTTGACCATTTTATCCCTAAGCCTTTACTATGCTAATATGGGTATCAAAATATTTCTCTTAATGAGTAGTCATTGTTGTTCATTATGGTTGATCTGATTGGAGGCTCAATTTGAATATTTAAGTTGATTGAAAGCTTATTCAAGTGTGATTTTGGCATAGAGGTAGGTTCGGCTAACCTTTTGGAACTGGATTGGAGTTATTAACCTTCTCTAGTGATAAATGTGAGATTTAGATGTATAATTGTAAATTGAGTTGTTGTGCAGAAATGATCATGGAAAGTAATTCCAATTGAGACAAAATTTAGGGGGGAAAGGATCTAACATTGATTTTAGAGTAACCATAGAAAAATCCAACTTTTCAAAGTGAGTCAAAAAATAGTGTCCAAGCACGCCCTCCACACGATGCGTCCCTTTTAAAAAATGGTCTAGTTTTATTTTTCGATCAAGTCTTGCTCCTAAGCCTTCCCCTATGAAAAAATACCTATATGTAGCTTTATTTCACCCTCATATTATCATAAACATTCCCCCAATATCCTCTCATACTCTTAGACTCATATTACATCCAAAATTCAAGTCTCAAAACTCAAGACCAATCTCAAGGATTTCATTCAAGCTTCAAGTCTCCATCTCTAATCCCTTTCAAGGGTTTTCCAAAGCTAGGCTACGTGGGTTTCTTTCATGGGTTCCTTTCACCCATGATACCCAAGCTTCCTTTTACACAAATTGCATGATTTAAAACAAATTTACAGTTGGATCTTAGATATTATGAAATTCACTGCACACTATGATAAAGCTATGTGAAATTGTGACTGTTTTACTATGTCTTGAGTTATAAATCATTAATCTATTGCAAGATTTGAGGAGGGGTTTTGATGTATAACATTTCAGAGTTTTGCAAGGTGGTGATTGATGGTTTTACAATGGATTTTCGTGCATGATTTCACTCTTGAATTGCATGATTTTACAGTAGCATTACACACCCACCAAGCATTTGATAAAATATCCAGCTAAGGTTTCTTGAGAGAAATGCCCAAAGAATGTCTTATGAGTTGAATGATGTTAGGATGATTATATGATGATGAAATGAATATATATATATGGATGATGAAGGGAGTGTATATATATGCTAGCATCTCTATAGTGTTAAATGTTCACCATAACCTTGTTGGGGGTTGGCACCTTGACCACTTTGATGGAGGGTGTTAAGTCCATTAATCGTGTTGAGGGGTTGGTCTCTTGACCACTTTAATGGAGGGTGTTAAGTCTATTAACCATGTAGAGGGGTACCTTGACCACTTTAATGGAGGGTGTTAAGACCATTAACCTTATTAAGGCATTGGTACCTTGACCACTTTGATGGAGGTGTTAAGTCTATTATCCGTGTTGAGGGGTTGGTACCTTGACCACTTTGATGGATGGTGTTAAGTCTATTAACCTTTTTGAGGGTTTAGTACCTCAACCACTATGAAGGGGATTTTAAGCCTTGGATTTCGAGTACTAGTTCCTTGGTCTTTGATGATGGTCTATTCTTATCCACGTAATATGTTCTACATAAGCATATTTTACTTCAAGTATCATTCATACATGTTATATTTATACTATGCTATTTAATGCTTATGATTATACATTTTGATCATGTTACCTATCTCTTGTTACATTACATCCTACACACTTAGTACATTCAAATATACTAACGCATACTCTATGCCTATATGATATCACCATGTAGGAACCGGAGCTTCATTTGGCCATCCTCCTCCTCCATGTGGCTAGTGCTATTGTCTCTCAAGCTAGTTGGTGAGTCCTCTATTTTAGGGACATTGGTCTATGTTTCTTATACTATGTATTGATACTTTCTTCTTTATTGCTACTTGGCAATGAAGGTGAGCCCGATTGCTTTGTCTTAGCCCCCGCTAAGTATCTATGTTTAGAGGTGTTTTTTGGGCAAGTTGAGTATTATACTTAAGCTTTGACTAATCTATGCTATTTAAGTACTACTCTCTCTTTTCTCTTTCCCTTAGTACCAATTTCTCTTGTTTATGTTTCTTAATTTGTTTATCTTGCTTCCATGACCAAGGATGTGTGTATGATATGCTAAGAGGCTTGTATGGGGTTCCTTTGGGTTCCCTATTCACCGGTCATGTCTAGGCCCTAGTCTTGGTCGTGACAAAGATGGTATCAGAGCACTAGGTTGAGAGATCCTTGGAGTCCAACACCACATTGATTAGAGTCCTATTTATGGTTGTGAAGTGCGCCATGACTATGAATAGGAGGCTATGAGATATTTTAGGAAATATTTCCCTTATTAATGTTCTAAGTCGTGCTATAGAGTTGTGGTAAGTCCTTTCCCCCTCCCTAATAATTGTTCTTTGCTATGCTAGATCATTTTTAACATTCGTGGAAGAAAGGCCCGAACCCCCGAGGAGCAAACTACCAATGGTGAGCTCCGGGATGCTCTCACTATGCTTACTCAAGTTGTGGCCAACCAAGTCAACCAAGGGGCCCAAGCTCCTCATGCTACTACCCTAGAAGCTAGGGTAAGGGACTTTATGAGGATGAATCCTCCAGTGTTTTATGGGTCAAAGGTAGATGCAGATCTATAAGAGTTCATTAATGAGGTCAACAAGATCTTGAATATCATAGGTGTTAGGATAAATAAAAAAGTGGAGTTGGCGGTGTACGAACTCAAAGGGTAGCCCAAATATGGCATGACCAATGGATGGAAGAGAAGGGGGTTGACAATATGGTCCTATGGGAGGAGTTTAAATCGACCTTTCTTAATCGGTTCTTCCTACTTGAGCTTAGGAAAGCTAAATTGGTAGAGTTCATGAATATGAAACAAGGTGATATGAATATGAGGGAGTATGCCCTCAAGTTCAACCAACTATCTAAATATGCTCCCCACTTGGTCATCGACCCAAGGGCTAGGATGAACAAGTTTGTGATGGGTGTCCCCGACTTGATGACTGAGGAATGCCGGTCTACTATATTGATTAGCAACATGGATTTAGCCTGCTTGATAGCATATGCCAAACAAATAGAGGAGGAAAAGTTGAGAAAGAGGGGAGGTAAATAGGCCAATAGGGCTCCTGGTGAAGGAAAGTTCTAATGTTCTAAGGTTATTTAAAGGGTTCTCCAATGCTAAGTTATGTGGAATTCTTTCATGGGTTCCTTTCACCCATGATACCCAAGTCTTCTTTTACTCAAATTGCATGATTTCATTCTTGTCTTAAGGTTCAATTGATCTCTAAGGGTTGCCCCATGTTCTTATCACATAGAATTCTTTTCATGTGATCTTGGATGAACTTAACTTGATGTGTTTGAGGTCTTAGGATAATTTGGGCTACTTGCATAGCTTGTTTCCAATGACTGTAGAACACGTACGGATGTAATATGATGGTTGAGGATGGTTGATCTGTAGGGTCAACTACAATGCATTAGTCACTTTACTAAAATTGATGTTTCATTCTAGTTATTCCCTCAAGTGAGCATTATTAATATCGATTGAGTTGTTTGGTTGGCTTATGCATCAGTTATGCTTATTGGTTTCACAAATAGGGTATTAAAACCCTACCTTGGCATATTTATGGTGACCTCTAGTATTGAAGTATTAATTGATTTAGAGCATGTGAATCATTTGGGGGTAGTGTTACATGTCTTGGGAAATGAAAAGTTATTTGTTAAATATGATGAATGCGAATGGTGGGTAACAAGAAGGTGGTTAGAGCCCCTTAAAGATTATTATATGAGTGTCCATTAGTTTCTCTGGTAGGGCTAGGGTTGTGGTTGGTGCTCTAAGTAATCTAGTGTATGTGGATAATGGTGGCAAGGAGGAGACTAGTGGGGTCTATCGGTTGGTTAGATTGGAAGTTAGGTTGAGGGAAGTTGAGAATGATAGTATAGTGTTCTAGATGGTTCCAATCCTCTTTGGTAGAGGAGGTCTACTTCAAACAAGGCCTTGATTCCATTTTATTAGAGTTGGATATTTTGGGTGGAAAGATGGTAGAGTGGAGTTTATCTCACAAAGGGGATATAGTGGTTCATGGCAACAAATTGAATAGGTACGGTTAAAGTTGATAAATGAGTTATGGTCATGAGTCCTTTTAGAGTATAGATAAAGTTTGTAAGGTTACATATGGATGGGATTTGCCTAGGGATATGATTATGGTTTGTTAGGTTCTTCATATTTCTAGGTTGAGGAGATGTGTTGGTTGCTCTAGTGCTATAGAACCCTTTGAGATGGTTGGTGATGTGGAGGATAAGTTGACATAGGAGAAAGTCCTGGTGGAGATGTGGGTGGATGAGTGAAGAAGTTGACTAATATTGATGTAGTGTTCATCAAGACCCTTTTGGTGGAGTCGTCTATATGTATTTGTCTCTCAAGGAGCCAGTACGAGCATGGACAAGTAATATTTGTATCTCTTTCATTCTATTCAAGCTAATGGTAGCACGTCAAGTCCATTTCTATGATTCCAAGTCTTATGTTTGAGAGGCAATATCCGTATATCTTTCATTCTATTCAAGCTTATGGTGACATGTCAAGTCCTTTCTATGACTCCAAGTCTTATGTTTCAGCCCTATGTCATTCATATGCATCCATGTTTAAGTTGGCAAGTTTATAATGATTTTACACTTATGTTGTGATTTTGAAAATGGTGTTTTAAAGTGTATTATCACATTCTTGTTGGGGCTGATCTCCTTATGATTACTCCTCTCTTGTACATTTCTTTGACATTCGGGTATGAATGTTCCCAAGAGGTAGATATTAAAATGACCCCAAAAAGTGCCCGAAAATGTGCCTCCAGAATGCCCAGAACTTTAATTTCTATATATCTCAAAATCTGTGCGTTATTTCAGAAATCTGACTTTATATTCTTGTTCAGGGGTCAAATTTAGGGGGAAAAGGGTCTAACCCCAATTTTAGAGCAACCGTAACAAAATTCAAATTTTCAAAGTGAGCCCAAAACAGTGTCTAGGCGTGCCCTCCACGCGACGCGCTCCTGTTCAAAAATGGTCCAGTTTTATTTTTTGGTCCAAGATTTTTAAGTCTTGGGCCTAAGCCTTCCCCCATGAGAAAATACCTATACTTAGCCTTATTTCACCCTCATATCATCCTATATATTCCCCAATATCCTCTCAAACACTTAGACTCATATTCCATCCTAAACTCAAGACCAATCTTAAAGATTTCATTTAAGCTTCAAGTCTCCATCTCCAATTAATTTAAAGGGTTCTCCAATGCTAAGTTATGTGGAATTCTTTCATGGGTTCCTTTCACCCATGATACCCAAGTCTTCTTTTACTCAAATTGCATGATTTCAAGTTGAGTTACAAATAGGTCTTTATATTATCAAATTAACTGCACATAGTGATAAAGCTATGTTAAATTGTGACTGTTTTAGCATGTTTTGACCTATGAATCTAAGACACATTAAGGGATTTGATGAAGGGTTTTGATTCATATATCTTGAGGGTGTTACCAAGTATTGATGGATGGTTTTACATTTAATTTTCTTGCATGATTTCATCCCTTATTTGCATGATTTTACACTAGCATTACACAGCCGCCAAGTGTTCAATAAAATGTCTGCTAGGGTTTCTTAAGGAATTGAAGGCCGAAAGTACGTCTTATGAGTTGAATGACGTTATGATGATTATATGATGATGAAATAAATGTATGTATATGGATGATGAAGGGAGTTTATATATATATATATATATATATATATATATATTATACATATCTGCTAGCATCTCTAAAGTGTTACATGATGACCGTAACCTTGTTGGGGGGTTGGTACTTTGACCACTTTGATGGAGGGTGTTAAGTCCATTAACCATATTGAGGGGTTTGTACCTTGACCACTTTAATTGAAGGTGTTAATTCCATTAACCGTTTTGAGGGGTAGGTACCTTGACCACTTTAATGGAGGGTGTTAAGTCTATTAACCTTGTTAAGGTGTTTGTACCTTAACTACTTTGATGGAGGGTGTTAAGTCCATTAACCGTATTGAGGGGTTGGTACCTTGACCACTTTGATGGAGGGTGTTAAGTCCATTAAACCTTTTGAGGGGTTAGTAGCTTGACCACTACCAAAGGGGTGTTAACGCTTGTATTCCGAGTACTAGTTTCTTGGTCTATGATTATGGTCTATACTTTTCAATGTAATATGTTCTGTATAAGCACGTTTTACTTCAAGTATTATTCATATATGTCATATTGATAGTATGTTATTTATTGCTTATGATTATGCATTTGATCATGTTGCCTATCTCTTGTTCCATTGAATCCTACATACTTAGTACATCCCAACGTACTAACCCATACTCTATGCCTACATGATATCACTATGTAGGAACCGGAGCTCCATTTATCCATCCTTCTCCTCCAGGTGGCTTGTGCAATTGTCTCTCAAGCTAGTTGGTGAGTCCTCCATTTCGGGGACATTGGCCTATGTTTCTTTTGCTATGTATTGATACTTTTTTATTTGTTGCTACTTGACAATGAGGGCGAGCCCGATTGCCTTTTTCTTGGCTCCCACTAAGTATCTATGTTTAGATGTGTTTGCTGGACAAGTTGTGTATTATGCTTGAGCTTTGACTCATCTATGATATTTAAGTACTACTCTTTTTTTCTCTTTCCCTTAATCCCAATTTCTTTTGTTTATGTTTCTTAAGTTGTTTGTCTTGCTTCTGCTTCCAAGGATGTGTGTATGATATGCTAAAAGACTTGTTTGGGTTTCCTTCGGGCTCCTCAATCGCCCGTCACGTCTAGGCCCTAGGCTTGGGTTGTGATAGTTTGAGGCCTTGTATGGCTGGAGGTGTATATCACCTATTGGATGGCTTGATTTAGGATTAGCCGAGGTGCATGGTCTAGATTCGCTTTAGTAGACTAGGTCTGACTGATTCAGAGTAGACTTCTGAGAAGCCCAAGTCTACAGATGAGTTATGCTTATAAGAGAGGTAGGCATCTTGAGTTCTCTCTTGGGACTTTCTAAAGATTCATTAGATGAACCCCCTACTAGGTCGTAAATTATTTTATGAGTAGTAGAGAGGTGTCATAGACTTGAAGTCCCAATCTCCAGCAGCTTTGTATGATACCCCGATTACGGGCTGTGGAATGTGATAACCCCGTAAACCCTTTCGTATGGCGTGCCGACTAGTTATCCTATTTTATTTAAGACTTATATTTTACTTATTATAAATAGGTTTTTTAGGTTATTTTTCAGAAGTTTTTCTCCAAGTACTTAGAGAACTCAGTAATTAGATAGAGAAAATAGTAAGATTCTTCGGGGAGTCTTTGAGAACACTTGTATCTGAATTTCATCTTGAAGCTTGTGATTCTTATTGAAGTGGGATTTTCTTCTTCTTAATTCTATTATGTAAGTTCTCAATAATGTTTTCTCAATCCATAATTCTTGTATCTACACAAAGCATGAGAAGCTAAATCCACAACTAAAGTTTTGGGGACCATGAAGAACTAATAAAGTAAAATTAGATAATTCATAATTCTTGAAAAATGTGCATGCATGTATTAATCAACTCTCTTCATTTTGCATGTTTTCTGATGGTGTCAAACATAAGAACCCACCTTGTGTTACTAGCTGGACCAAGGTTATAATGAATATGAAAAGAGATTAATTAATGTGATTCGATTGATGTGTTCTCGTCTAACCAACCAAACTAGGCCAAGGGAAGGTTGTACTAGGACTTATAGGTAAGAATTAGTAATGCACACTATGGAGATGGGCCAAATTTCATACTGAAATTCACCTCTCACCTTTGACCAAAGGACTTCATGAACTTAAATTACCGTTCTACATGGTACAACTGGAGAACAATTACGTTACCCGGTGATACTGAGTTAGGTAATCATGGGAAATACAATACCCTAGTTTCTATCCATATTGATTTCTCTCTTGTGCTAGTTAGTTTAGTTTTATTTTCCATTGAATATTGCAAAACCCCCTTTTTGGGGAAGTAGTTGGTTAGCCACTTGAATTGTGATCATTGATTTCTATTGAGTCTACATATTTCCTTTGGGTTTGGTCGTAGCCTTGGTTAGGTTCTATTTTAGGACAGCGACTGCTTTATCCTCTGAAAGGAGGTGTAACTTGGGCGGTATCATGATTTAGGCGCCGTTCCTGGGGAATACAACTAGACTTCGTTAATTCATAGTAATTTGTGTGTTAAACCTTATCTCTCATATTTTACTTTTGTTTGTTATTTTTGTTCATTTTTCAGGGTGTAAGTGTAGTGTATGCCCAACACCCACAATCAAGGCAATCTCTTAGCTCTATTTGTCCCAAAAAAGAACTTTGAGGAGAATGGCCCATGATAATGCCAACAACGATCCCAATGCAATATTGAACAGGAACAACAATGAGAATGCTGATAATGAAAACCCACCTCCTCCTAAAGATATTGCTTCACAGCCTCAGGAGTTTAATGCCAATGCTTATAAGTGGAATCAATATGACATAAATCCTATCGCTATGGAGATCACTTGAGCTATTGTGTTGCCACCACTATCGGTAGACACAAAGTTCATCATCTTGAATGGGTTGCTTCAGATGCTACAGAACTATTGGTTATTAGTTGGCTTACCATCGAAGCATCCTCAGAGCCATCTACACAATGTTGCATTTATTTGCAAGAGTGTGCTGGGAACACAATCTATTTATGCATGTTGTGGGACATAGTGTCTTCCCATTGTCTCTTATAGGAAATGCAACATTACAACATTTAGAGCTCCCATAGTGTTCGATCACCATTTGGGCAGACTTCCAGAAGGCCATTTTGGAGGGGTACTTCCCTAGAATGAAGAAACTCAAGTTGAAGGACTAGAACAACAACTTTGAGCATTTTCCCTAGACTGAACAAATTCAAGTTGAACAACTTTGAGCAACTTCCTAGTGATTCGATCAATACTACATGGGATCGGTTCATCAAATATTTGAGGAGTGTACCAAACCACTAGATAGTTGATGATGCCTTGGTGTAGTTCTTCTATCGTGCCCTTGATGAGAACAGTTAGGCTTATGTTGATAATATCATAGGTGGCATGTTTTTGGATCAGCCATTTACAAGGATCGCAGAACTGATGGAAAGAGTGGTCAAGACTAATAAAGCATGGGGCAGAGAGATAGAGCATCCACCAAAAGTTCATATGTTGTCAGTATTGGTCTGGACAATGAAGAAATCATGCAACAACTTGCACAAATTCACATAAATGTGGAGGTAATAATGAAGCAGAACCAAGTGCAAATCAATGCAGTGGTTTATCAACCTCCATGTGCACCATGAATAATGACACTTATTATGACGAGGACGTATATTTCATTGTTGATCAAATGGGGGGTTTCTCGGCCAATGCCCAAGGGTCTATTCAGGCCTATTAGTGCAAAGGTCAAGGAAACTAAGGTCGGAACTTCAATAGAGATAAAACTTATAGGGTCAACCGCGGGGGTTATTATGATAGTAACAGGGGGCAGAGAGAGATACAGATTGGAGTTGCTGAGAAGGCTTCAGAAATAGTCTTTATGTGCCATCACATAATTATGATGTAGGTGCAAGTAGTTCCAGAATTGAGGAGACGTTTGATCGACTATTGAAGAAAGATGAGACATAGGATGAGATTTTGAGGGGCATGAAATGTCAAATTTCTGGTATAAATTAGATAATTGAGTCTCACTCTATGGCTATCATATAGCATAAACAATAGTTTCGTCAAGTGTTGACTCAACATAATAAGTATTAGCGCGGTCCATCACTTAGCAAAATAGTTCAGAATCCTAAAAATAATGGGCAGTGTATGGTGGTTACTACTCGGGGTAGCAATAACACCATTGATCCTCCCATGCCAGTTGATGAGGAAGATGTTCAAGAGGAAAGGGTTGCAGCCAAAGATGCACATATAGGAGATGATCATGGCAAGGATGGAGTGAGTGAAGTTGCTAATACACGAAAAACGTTGAAGCCCATTCCTCGACATCCTTCTCCCCTCCCTTAAAGAATCCAAAAAAAGGAGGAGGAAGGAAAATTAAAGCACTTTCTCTCCATGCTGAAACAACCATCCATCAATATCCCTCTTACTGAAGCAATGGATAAGATGCCAGGGTATTCTAAGTACATGAAGAACTAATCAGCATTGTAGTGTTATAGCTACCAGGACCTTGGTTCAGAATCGAGAAGATCCCAGTGCTTTCACCATAACCTACACTATTGGATATGTGGAGTTTGCAAGGGCACTAGGTGATTTAGGTGTCAGCATTAATCTGATGCCCTTTGTAGTCTTCAAGAAGCTTGGATTGGGAGCCCCTAGTCCGTTGAGCATACTGTTATTAATGGTAGATCTCATGATTAAGAAGCCTCTGTGGATACTATATGATGTGCTGGTCAAAGATGAGAAGTTCATATTTCCCGCGAACTTCGTGATTATAACGACTTGGACTTGGGGCCTAGATGTGACACGGTGAATGGGGAACCCGAAGGGACCCCAAACAAGCCTCTTAGCATAACATTACACATTCTTGGTCGCAAAAGCAATTGTACAACATAAAGCAATACTAAAAGGAGAAAATGGAGCTAAGGGACATAGTTGATACCATAGAAATGTAGAAAGTCAAAGTATACCATTAATACATCATAATGTTCCAACAACACCTCTAATATGTAGATAGGAGCGGGGGCCAAGACAATCTTCGGGCTCACCCTCATAATCATAAGTTTCCAACATAGTAAGGGTCAGTACATAGCATAAATTCAAAGAAACATGTCCACAAAGTTGAGGACTTACCAACTTGCTTTGAAAGAATAGTATTAGCCACCTGGAGGAGAAAGATGATCAAGTGGAGCTCCGATTCCTACACGGTAACATCATGTAGACATAGAATATGCATTAGTATGTTTCAATATAGTAAGTATGTGGGATGCAGTATAACAATAGATAGACAACATAGGAAAGATGCATTATCATAAGCAATGGATAACATAATAACAATATGACATGTATGACTGATGCTTGAAGTAAAACATGCTTATATAAAATATTACATGTGTAGGAAGAGACCATCATCATAGACCAAGGGTATATTAGCAACATGGCATGCATGATCAGTGCTTGAAGTAAAATATGCTTATATAGAACATATTACATGTATAGAAAGAGACCATCATCATAGACCAAGTAACTTAGTACTTGGAATCCAAGGTAAACCACCCCTTGTAGGTGTTGGAGGTATCAACCCCTCAACTTGGTTAATGGGGTTTTACAACCACCCAACAAGGTGTTTGAGTTATCAACCCCTCAACTTGGTTAATGGGTTTTTAGCACCTCCCATCAAGGTATTTGAGATATCAACCCCTCAACTTGGTTAGTGGGTTTTTACCACCTCGCATCGAGGTGTTTAAGGTATCAACCCCTCAACTTAGTTAGTACTCAACTTGCAACAGTAAAGATACCTTTCATGAAATCAACACATATATATATACATTCCTTTCATCATCATAAATTTACTTAGTTCATAGGTTATGCAATAGATCATCAATAGCTCAATATTTCAAAATCGGACATTTTGTCAAACACTTGGCAAGTGTGCAGTGCTAGTTTAAAATCAAGCAATTCAAGAGTGAATTCATGAGAGAAAATCAATGTAAAACCACCCAACAACACTAGGTAATACCCTCATGCAATGTACAACAAAACCCTTCCTCAAATCTCATATTAGATCTTAGATTTATAGCTCAAAATATGCATGGTTGAACAACATTTCATAAAACCCCAACATAGTTTATAGTCAAATTACATGGCAAGAGATACCCATAGATAATATTGCTTGAAAACATGAAATTTATATCAAAAGGGAGGTTGGGCACCATGGGTGAAAGAACCCAATGGTTGAACCCATATACATTAGACCTTGGGTTTTTTGAAATTGAGTTGGGACAGAATTGAGTCTTGGAATGGGGTCTTGGAATCCAAAACTTGTTCTTGAGTTTCATTGAATTTTTAGTGAGGTCTCAGTGGAGGCTCTTAAGAGAATTTAAAAGTGTGTTCAAGTTGAGAGTAATTAGTTTGATCCTTTTGAATAGGGTTTAAGTCTTTTAGTGAAGTTAAGATGGCACTGGAAGTCTAAAAATGTCATTAGAATAGATTAAATTCATAAAAATGCCATTATTAAATGGATGGAAAAATTGGAAAAGTGATGTCCCACTATGGCCCACATAGGTCGTGTGGAGTGCCCATGAGGTGAGACCTGGTAAAAAATAAGAAGTTGGGATACTTTGGATAAAAATTACATTTCGTCACTTTGACGGGAGCCTCCACGGGCTGTGTGATGCTACACAGTCTATGTAGTGGCCCGTGGAGTAACGAGAAAAATGTGGCCAAGAGTCTTTATGCCAAACCAGACGGTTCATGAGCCTTACTAAGCCAATGAGGATGGTTGTGGCACTACACTTAGTAAAAAACTTCCCCCTTATGCCAACCTTGCCTCACTTGTATGCTTCCACAGCTAGCCACACGGTCTATGGAAAGCCACACAGTCTATGTTATTGGCCGTGTCTAAGTATTTTGTCCAAAAATGGTCTTTTCGAGATCCAAATAGTCCAAACGGCTGGTCCAAAGCCTCACTACCCATCAAAGTGCTCGTGTTACATCATGCATGGGAGGGTCTCATGAAAATGGTCATAACTCCTTCATTCGAACTCAGAATAAGGTGAAAACAAGTGTGTTGGAAAGCTGACTCAAAGGTCCTTAATTTGACATGTTGTGGGTCATCCAGTTCTTTGTCTGCTAATTGATATGCTTCTTTAAAATTGACCCTTTCATAAACCAAAACCAAAAACTAAATTCATAGGGAAGCTTTGAACTCGTCGAAGTACTAGAAGTCTCCAATGACTCTAATACACTCTCCACCTACTCAAATGAGGCTTGAAATATAGATACATAAGAGCATAAAGTTACAAGATGTGACAATATCTCCTCCTTGGGAATATTCATCCCCGAATGTGAAAGAAATGTACACAAGGAAAGTAATCATGAAAACTTTAGCCCAATATGGATGCAACAAATGCACTTTAAACATTATTTCAAAATGTCTCAACATCAACATCAAAAATTACCATAATCTTGCCAACAGAAATATGAATGCATGCGAATGATATAAGGGCCGAAACTTAAGACTTGAAATCATGTAAGAGACTTAGATTAGCATCCTAGGCTTGAGTAAAATGGAAGAGATAGGGATCTTATTTTTGCATGCCCGCTTCGGCTTCCCATGTGGCAGTTTTGACTTGTTGTTTCCTCCAAATGGCCTTAACAAAAGCTACATCCTTGTTCCTAGACCACTTCACTTGTCTATTAAAAATTTTCACAAGACCCTTTTCATAAGTCAAATTTTCCCTCATTACATCCACAACCTTCAAAGTCACCATAGCACTTGGATCATCACACACCACCTTAACATAGACACATGGAAAAACCAAAAGAGCTATATTCATATCCATAGGCAACTCCAATCCTTATGCAACCTTACCAATTCCTCCTCCAAACCCTATAAGGACCTAGAAACCTTAACCCAGTTGTCAGCCTTATTCACACATAGTCTACTTAGCACCATAAACCACCATCTCCCCCTTAGGAGACAACCTCCGCTCTACCATCATTCTACCAAAACCTCCAACTCTATCAAGGTGGAATCAAGGCCTTGCTTAAACTAGATCGACCACTACACAACCATTCTCAACTTCACCCAATCCCATTCCTAACCTAGTCAATCGTTGAACCTCTCAACCACGCCTTTCTGTCTCCCCAAATATTCCCAATTTCCACCATTAGTAAGCAACCTCACATCCTTCAAAATCCACAACATCGCCCCTAAATAACTCACAAACACTTTCTCACTTCCAGAAACAAACCAACATATCATCACCGAAGACCACCACAAACATACTAAGGTAGGGTTTAAAGACCTCATATGAGAGATCTATAGACATAACGATTGCACTAGTCAAAACAAACACGCATTACTCCAAATTCAATATTGGAAAGGACATCAAGAACTCATACACTACCAAAAATGACTCGATAGGAAAGACCTTATGCTCAACATCCCTAACTCTTATAAGATGATATATTCAATCCATTAGAGATCAATTAGACCTTAAGATAAGAAATTAACCTACCCTTTACAACAACTTTACAACCTCCCAATAATTGACGGATTCACTAGGGAATTGGGGTCTCACCATACGGGTTCTAAAACGTATAGAGGCATAGCATGCATGTGATCAATCTATCTGATGAATGACCTCAGATTTTACCATGACATACTCAATAACATCACAAAATAATACTATATGAAATAAGGACACGAGAAAACTCTTATAGACTTTCCTAGCAATAATAGACTCACCAACGAGGTAGACACCAAAAGATTCACATAACAATTCAAGACACATGCAAAGCCCACTAGCAACAAAGGAAAAATGAAAGAATAGTGATACCCAGACCTATCAATGCATACACCTCAAAATAAAAGACTTTTAACATACCAGTGATGACATCAGGTACCTCATCAACCCTTTGCCTCCCATGAAGAGCATAGAACTGATTATGCTTTGGGGAACCACCTTGTTGATCACCTTTTTCCCTTGGAACCACATATACACCTGGTGAATGAACATCTCTACTCTTGTTTTGAGTACGAGGACAATCAATCCTCTTATGTCCCATTTCACCATAACAGAAACAAGCATTGGTGTTTCTCAAGCATGGGCCACTATGGCCTTTCCCAAACATCTGGCACCTACCCTTTGTCAGCCCCTCATTACCTCTTTGGAATCCTTGATTCGTCACCCTATCATTGGCAAACCCTTTGTTGGAAGCATTATAGAACCCTTGACCCTTCCTTTGATCACATAGGCATTCAACAATCTTATGGCCCATCTTGCCACACTGATAGCATGGACCAATGTTCCTCCAAAACAAGTGCCATCATGGTATCATCCATATTTTGGACACCTACGGTGACTCCTCCCACCATTGCCACCTTCAAATTGGACCCTTATCTTCTTGATCATGGGCATCAGGTGTCTAGAAAAAGATGACACACCCTCAACTTGAGCCCTAATAATCTTTCTCTCCCCCTTTATATCATTTGAATTCTCAGAGGCACCCACTTTTTGGTTGAGTTAAGAGGTCACAACTTTGGCCAAAATCCATAGAGAATCGCGAACCTCCAGATTTGAAGGACCATTATCTTATAGACACCTGAATAGCTTGACATATTTTCTGAAATGTAATGGTTAATAATCAAGAATAAGCCTTAGAGGACTTAACTGTATAGCACGACATAGATCATAAAGAAGTGAAGCATTTCTTAAAATTCCTTATAGCTTCCCATTCATAGTTGTGGTACGCTTCATAATAATGAATAAGACTTTCATTGACATGGTGTGTTGAATGTCGAGGACCATTAACAAGCTAGTTCTCTAATTCAAAGTTTGTCACAACCCAAACCTAGGGTCTAAACGTGACACGGCGAATGGGGAACCCGAAAGGACCCCATACAAGCCTCTTAGAATATCATTACACATCCTTGGTCACGGAAGCAATTGTACAAAATCATAAGATAGTAAAAGGGGAAAATTAGGGCTAAGGGATATAGTTGGTACCATAGAAACATAGAAAGTCAAAGTATAGCTTTAATACATCATAATGTTCCAACAACACCTCTAATACATATATAGGAGCAGAGGCCAAGACAATCACTAGGCTCACCCTCATAGTCATAAGTTTCCAATATAATAAGAACTAACAGATAGCATAAATTAAATGAAACATGTCCTTGGAGTTGAGGACTCACCAACTTGCTTTGTAAGATAGTACTAGCCACTTGGAGGAGGAAGATGACCAAGTGGAGCTCCGGTTCCTACATGGGAACATCATATAGGCATAAAATATATGTTAGTACATTTGAATATACTAAGTATACCAGATGCAATGCAACAACAGATAAACAACATAGGCAAGAGGCATAATCATAAGCAATGGATAGCATAATAACAATATGACATGTTTGAATGTTGCTTGAAGTAAACATATTTATATAGGACATATTACATGTGTAGCATAAGACCATCATCATAGACCTAGCAATTTAGTACTTAGAATCCTAGGTAAACCACTTCTTTGAGGTGTTTGAGGTATCAACCCCTCAACTTGGGTAATGGGTTTTTACCACCTCCCATCAAGGTGTTTAAGGTATTAAACCCTCAACTTGGTTAATGGGTTTTTACCACCTTCCATCGAGGTGTTTGAGTTATCAACCCCTCGACTTGGTTAATGGTCAACTTCCAACACTAAAGATACCTTTCAAGAAATCAACACACATATATATACATTCCTTTATCATCATAAATTTATTTAGTTCATAGGTCATGGAATGGATCACCAATAGCTTAATATTTCAAAACCAGACATTTTATCAAACACTTGGTGAGTGTACAATGCTAGTTTAAAATCATGTGATTCAAGAGTGAAATCATGTGAGAAAATCATTATAAAACCACCCATCAATAATAGGTAATACCCTCATGCAAGATACATCAAAATCCCTCATTAAATCTCATATTAGATCTTTGATTCATAGCCCAAAATATATATGATTGAACAATTAATCATAAAACCCTAACATAGTTTATAGTTGAATTACATGGTAAGAGACACCCATAGATAATATAGCTTGAAAACATGAAATTTATATCAAAAGACAGGTTGGCAATCATGGGTGGAAGGACCCAATGGTTGAAACCCACATACCTTAGACCTTGAGTTTCTTGAAATTGAGCTGGGAATGAATTAAAGGTTGGAATCCAAAGCTTGTTCTCGAGTTTCCTTAAATTTGTATTGGGGTCTTGATAGAGGCTCTTGAGATAATTTGAGTGTGTGTTCAAGATAAGAGTAATGAGTTTGATACTTTTGAATAAGGTTTAGGTCTTTTCAGTAGGTTAAGATAGCATTGGAAATCTAAAAAGGCTATTAAAATGGCTTAAATTCACGAAAATACCATTAGTGAACCGATGGAAAAATTTGCAAAGGGATGCCCCACTGAGGCCGACACAGGTTGTGTGGCACTCCAAAGGTTCTATAGAGTGCCCGTGAGGTGAGGCGTGGTCAAAAATTTGAAGTTGGGATACTTTGGAAAAAATCACATTTTGCCACTTTGATGGGAGGTTCCACGAGCCATATAATGCTACCTGGTCCCTATAATGGCCTGTGGAGTTATACTTCGTGAGAAAATATGGCTAGGAGTATTCACTCCAGACTAGATGGTTGGTGAGTCTTTCTACGGCCCATGAAGATGGTTGTGGTACTACACTTAGTTAAACACTTCACCCTCACGCTAACCTTTCCTCATTTTCATGCTTCCACGGCTAGCCACACGGCCCACGCTACTGGTTGCGTCAAAATCCTTAGGCCAAAAATGGTCTTTTCCTGCTCTAATTAGTCCAAATGACTCATCCAATGCCTCACTGCCCATCAAAGTGCTCATTTGACATCACTGCATGGGAGGGCCTCACAAAAATGGTCATAACTCCTTCATCCAGACTCGGAATGAGGTAAAACAAAGTGCATCAGAAAACAAACACAAAGGGATTTTATTTGAAATGTTGGGGATCATCTAGTTCTTTGAGTGCTAAAAGGTATGCTCCTTCAAATTTGACCTTTGCATAAACCAACATGTAAAACTCAATTTATAGGGAAGCTTTGAACTTGTCGAAGTACTAAAAGTCTCCCACGACCCTAATACACTCCTCGCCTACTCAAATGAGGCTTGAAATATGGACACGTAAGAGTATAGAGTTATAGGGTATCGCAGTGATCCTTGATTGTGAGGTTGATTTTGAAGTTCGTATTATCATGGGGAGGCCCTTCTTAGCCACGGGACATACCTTGGTGGATATGGAGAAGGACCAACTCAAGTTTAGATTTAGGAAAAATGAGGTGATTTTCAAAATCTATCAGCAAGCATAGAATGACAATCATTTGAGAGTAGTTTCTGTCATTAACATTATTGATGATGCTTAACCAAAAGTACCACTTGAGGTGAGATTGGGCGTGGATACTTTGAAAGCAGTGTTGATGAACTTCGATAGTGATGGTATCCCAAATCATGAGGAGACTATGAATGATCTAGGGGTGTATTATGGTTCTTAGAGCCAAACTAAGCTAGAGCTAGACTTGCAGAATTGGGAGTCTCCGCCGACAAAGCGCTCCATAGAAGAGCCACTAGTGTTAGAATTGAAGGCACTTCTATTAGACCTGAGGTATGCATTGTGGGACCTAACAACACCTTGCCAGTTATAGTTTCTACTGATTTGAATGAGGAGCAAGTGAGCTCTCTTTTTGTGGTGCTTAAATAGTTTAAGAAGGCCATTAAATGGACGATTGCAGATATTATTGGTATCTCTCCTGGAGTATGCACAGACAAAATGCAGCTCATCAAGGACTACAAACCAAGTATTGACCACCAAAGGTTCATTAACCCTCCTATATAATAAGTTGTATGCAAGGACATTATCAAATGGTTTGATGCAGGAGTAATCTACCTGATTGCCTATAGTGAATGGGTGAGTCTGTTTCAATACATTCCAAAGAAAGAGGGTATTGCAATGGTACCAAATGCCAACAATTAGTTGATCCTAATATGGCCAGTCATAGGATAGAGGGTACTCATAGATTATAGGAAACTCAATACTTCAATAGAAAAAGGACACTTCCCTATACCATTCATAGATCAGATGTTGGATC
>DF358081.1:4012-29262 GCA_000787875.1 Solanum virginianum | reverse complement strand
AGATGTTGGATCAACTAGCTAGAAAGAGTTGGTATTGCTTCCTTGATGGATATTCAGGCTATAACTAAATCACCATTGCTCTAGAGGATCCGGAGAACATGACATTTTCATTCCCTTACAGCACCTTGGCATTCTAAAGGATGTCATTTAGATTGTGTAACGCCCTAGCAACATTCCACAGATGCATGATATCCATCTTCTTAGACATGGTGGAAGAGACTATTAAAATCTTCATGGATGACTTTAGTGTTGTTGGAGACTTATTCAAGGATTGCTTGAAGCATCTACATACTGTTTTGCAAAGATGCGAAGAGAGCCATTTGGTGCTAAATTAATAAGCTTCCACCACCCATCTTAGATAAGGGTGTGAGGAGCTTCCTAGGGCATGTAGGATTCTATCCAAGGTTCATAAAAGGCTTTTAAAAAATTACAGACCCCTTCTGTAAGTTATTGGAGAAGGATGCTAAGTTCGTGTTCGATGATGCATGCCTCAAAGCCTTTGAAGATTTGAAAAAGAGGTTGATCTCAGCCCCAATCATTATAGCTCCAGACTGGTCCAAGCCCTCTAAAATTATATGTGATACAAGTGGGGTTGCGCTAGGTGTAGTATTGAGATCATGCAAAGAGAAGATACTAAGTCCCATATACTATGCTAGCAAAGCCTAAATATAGCCCAAAAGAATAACACTGTCACTGAGCAAGAGTTACTCGAAGTGGTCTTTGTATTTGAAAAGTTCAGGTCATATATATTGGGCCAAAGTGGTGGCGCATATGGACCACACAGCACTAAGATACTTGATAGGTAAGAAGGATGCAAAACCAAAGATGATAAGATGGTTGCTTCTCTTGTAAGTGTTCAACTTCGATGTCACCGACATAAAATGTATAGAGAATCTGGTCGCAGATCACCTTTCCAGATTAGAGAATGGGGAAATGATAAAGTTTGATGGTTCATTGGAGATCTATGATTCTTTTCCAGATAAGAGAGTGTTAGCTGCATTTTATGATTTAAATACCATGATATGCAGACTATGCAAACTA
Source organism: Solanum virginianum (assembly GCA_000787875.1). Taxonomy (NCBI): domain Eukaryota; kingdom Viridiplantae; phylum Streptophyta; class Magnoliopsida; order Solanales; family Solanaceae; genus Solanum; species Solanum virginianum. The sequence goes on along the minus strand of DF358081.1, from coordinate 28,221 downwards.
TATGGTAAGTGATATTGTATAGCCCGACCTGAATGCACATTACCATAGAAAGTTTATGACTGATGTGAGGAAGTTCTTTTGGGATGACACATATTTGTTCTGTGTTTGTTGTAACAACCCAAGCCTAGGGCCTTGACGTGATATGGCGAATAGAGAACTTAAGGGGACCCTAAACAAGCCTCATAACATATCATTACATATCATTGGTCGCGAAAGCATTAAACAACATTAATAAGAGTAGAAATAAGGAAAAAAGGGCTAAGGGAAAAGCTTTTCATAACATAAGACATTATTAAATCAAGAAAGTCAAGGCTCATAACATGACTGCATAACTTGTCCAACAACACCTTTACTACATAGATAAGAGCGAAGGCCAAGACAAGCAACTGAGCTCACCCTCATAGTCATAAGTATACAAATAAAGAAAAGAGATTCTTAATATATATCATAAAATCAAGTCATTGTCCCAGAAAATGAGGACTCACCAACTAGCTTGAGAGAAATTGTACTAGCCACACGGAGGAAGATACTCAAGTGGGGCTCTAGTTCCTACATGGTGACATCATGTAGGCATAAAGTATACGTTACTATGTTTAAATGTACTAAGTATGTAGAATGCATTGCAACGAGATAAGCAACTCAAGCGAAATGCATAAGCATAGGCAATGAGTAGCATATAACAATATGACATGAATGGAAGATGCTAGAAGTAAATCATGCTTACATAGATCATTATACATGTGCAAGAAGAGACCCTCATTATAGAATTCATAGTCTATCCAGGTATCAATCCCTCAATTGGTTGGTGGATCATCTCACTCTACTACCTATGGGATTGAGGTACCAACCCATCCACCCAGTTATCATGAAATAAACCCCTTGATTTGTTGGTGGATCATCTCATCCTACCACCTATGGTGATTAAGATACCAACCCCTCAACCTGGTTATTAAGTTACAAACCCTTTGATATGGTTATCAAGGTACAAACCCCAAGAGTGGGCATGGTCAATTCCCAACATGATATAGGAAAGCATAATATACTTACATTCATTTCATAGTCATAAAGTCATTCAACTCATAAGACATAGATTGGACCTTCAATTCCTTTAGAAATCATAATCGTACATTTTATCAAATGCTAGGATGGTGTGTAGTGCTGGTATAAAATCATGCAATTTAGGGATTAAATAATGCAACAAAATTCAATGTAAGAGCATCCATCAATACTTGGTAACACTCTCAAGCAATATACATCAAATCCTATAATCAGTCTTAGATTCATAGGTCAAAACATGTTAAAACAGTCACAATTTCATGAAGCCCCAACATAGTTCATAGTCTAATTCATAATAACTACAACCCCTAAGTAAATCAACTTGAAATCATGTAATTTAGACAAAAAAGAAAGCTTGGGCACCATAGATGAAAGAACCCAATTGATGAAACCCACATACCTCAGCTGCGGAGAATTTCTTGAAGAAGATTTGAATGGATACTTGGAGCTTGGATGAATTCCTTCAGACCCGGTTTGGACACTAGAATTTTGAGAGAGATATTAGTGTTGTCACATCCAAAGTCCAATTAAGGCGGACTGGCACCCATTGCCCATAAGGCTCGGGAGAACCAATTTGTACCCATGCACTTCCCACACATATTATATAGGGTTTCCACATTCAACATGCATTCAAGAAGGTAGACAATAATAACAAGCTAAAAGGAAATGCATGTGCCTAGGCCATTGGAGCCACAATGTCTAAAGTATGGTCATACATTGTCTACAAAGCTCTAGATAACAAAAAATATCCAATAAGGGTCAAGACAGGCCCCGCCTCAACTAATTATACAATATAAAAATATAAGCTCCAGACACATACTAAGCCTCGATGCAACTTGGAGCTCAGTAACAATAACTGGATATCCTATAGTCCTACTGGGGAGATCTACTAGTGCCTGCACCTACAATATTTCATGCTGCAGGTCCCCCATAAGGGACGTCAGTATGAGATACTATACTTAATATGTCAGGCAGGAAATACTGTATAATAAGTAACAACTCAAATGAAATCATGTATTGGTGTAAGGATAAGAGACCACCTTTAGTAACACTATGGAATCATGTACTTTATATCCCTTTTTATTGCTTTACCTTTCTTTAATGTATAATTTGCGCACAACATATAACACACATAACCAACTAATCTGTGGTAAATCGATATAGGGATCGACCCACCCTAGGATTTCCATTCAACCCTAGATACCCCCTATAATGGGATCGGCCCATGCTAGGTGATTCTTCTACCCCTAGGACTACAACCCATCAATAAGCAACTTACTTTATCTTTCAATTACTTTTGCGATGATTCTTTTGGGTGGTCATAATATTGTAGTTGTAGGACCATAGATATGGCATGTGACATGTAAAGAACTATACAAGACAATACCACAATAAAAAAGGGTAGGTTATACAAATAATGAAATGCATAGGAGAGGAAACAACTCATGAACTTTATTTAGCAACAAGAACCCATGTATCTTGGTATCCAAGTATGTATGCAGATTTGAAGTGACTATATATGGGAGCATATGAATATGTGAAAGAGTGGTGACATGGTTGATTGTTATGTTGGAGTTGGCAAGTTCCTCTATGTACCAAGGAAGAATCTAGATTTCATGCCAATGTAATACAAAATTGAGTAGCCTTACATTTCTCGTTGTACCACCTCGCTATTACCTCAAAATAACCTTCTTGTCCTCCAAATATTTATCTACAATAGAGTAGGTGATAAAACTAGTATTAGCAGCCAATAGAAACATCTTCGTAGCCAAATCTCATAAAAATAACACACAGGCAGCAAGCGTATAATTATCAACCCATGCGTATTCTGTAAATCTTTCCACCTCTAATAGTAACTACTAATATAGATTCTCATATACATATTATGTGCAGCCATTTTTAGTGCTATAACAGTCTTACAACGGCCCATGAAGCACAATAAGTAACAATTATACACAACATACAAGTAGGCAATGTAACATTACATCCCTTAGCTATATTTCGACATCAGCAATCCCAAACCTGTTCAAATTTAACTAAACTATTCCCACCATATTTATACATTACAACTGTCCAAAAACAATACAAAAATAGTTCCCAAAATAGGTGGAGAAAGTGAGACCATAGTCGTCAATCAATAAGCCCACAATTTCTTCTAATAACACATTTAGGAAAATACATTAAAACTCGATTCTTTGCATAGAATAAAATAGTGCAGCGACCTTTCTTTATTCTTATAGAGCTAAAACTCATTAAGAACAACAAATTTTCTTCATCAAGAAAACCACAAAGAGAAAAGCTCTCAAATAAGCAAGAAAAGTGTACAACAATCTTTGGAAAAGATGTTGTCCAAAATTTCAACACAAGTAATACTAGCCTAGTTCTCTTGTTTTTCATGAAAAACCATACTAAAAACACAGGTATTTTTACTTACTATTAGCTTCAAGGTTGAGAGATTCTTTAAGAACCCTAAGAGTCTCGTTGTCACTGCTTTGTTAAGCTAAGAAAGAGTAGAGAGAAAACTTTTTGAAAACTGATTTTTTTCAAAGGTTAAGGTGACTTTAAAGTTGTTGTTTGTAAGCCCTTTTAAAAGAACCCTTTGGCCGACATTCTTGTGTAACTTAAGACTTATATTATCAAGGTGGTAATACAGCATATTGGCCTTTTCACTTGGGCCTAATTGGGTTGTAAATTGATTATCCTTGGCTGTATATTTTTGTCACTCCTCAAATCCCGTCTACAAAGCCTCTACACAAGGAACAAATTAGATAAGGTTCGGGACAAGCCCTGCCTAGTCCAATTATATAATACACAAATACAACTCTAGACACAGAAAGTTCTGAAGTAACCTGGAGCTTGGTATTAGCAGCTGGATGTCCTGTACTCTTACTGAAAAGATCTACTAGCACCTGTACCTGCAGTATGAAATGCAGGTCCCCCGTAAGTGACGTCAGTATGAAATAATGTATTGAGTATGTAAGGCAGTAAATACTGTTGAAATACAGGTCCCCCGTAAGGGACGTCAGTACGAAATAATGTACTGAGTATGTAAGGCAAGAAATATTGTATATGAGATAACAACTCAAATGAAACAATGCATTGGTATAGGATAAGAGACCACCTGTTGTTATATTGGGATCATGTACTTTATATTCTTTATATCACTTTATCTTTACTGTAAAATTTGTAAAATCTGTGCACAACATATACAATAAAAGACCCAGCTGATCAGGGGTAAACTGTATCAGTTTTGTCCCTATGCTAGACTAGTGTTCTAGCCCCCTCAGGCTACCCCTCATGATAGGATCGACCCTGGGTAGGTAACTCTCTCACCCCCTCGGTCTACCACATATCTATAAGCAATATACTTTACCTTTCAATTACCTTTGAGATGATCTTTTGGTGGTCAAAATATTAGAGCTATGGAAATGTATAGGCAGCATATGACATGTAGATAACCATACATGACAATATGACAATGGAATCAAGTAGCCTCACATACCTCGCTGTACGACCTCGATATTACCTTGAGATGCCTTTTCCTTACTCTAAATATTTATCTACAACATATTAGGTGATAAAACTAGCATTAGCCCTTGCTATTACCTCAAGACAACCTTTCCTTACTCCAATTATTTATCTACAACATAGTAGGTGATAAAACTAGTATTAGCAGCCAAAAAATACATCTTGGCAGCCCAAACTCATAGAAATACAACACATGGGCAGCAAGTGTGTAGTTATAAATCCAAGCATATCCTTTCAACCCTGTCACCTCAAATCAAATTTTCTAATACACATTCTCATAAAAATATCATGGGCAGTCCAGTTTAGTGCCTTAACAGCCTTATAACAGCCCACAAAACAGAACACACAACAATTCTACACAATATATAAATGGGCAGTATAACGTTACATCCTTTCACTACATTTCAACATTGATAGTTCCAAACCTTTTCAACTTTAACCAAACTGTTTCCATGACCTTTTACCCATAAAACAAGTATTATAACAGTCCACAAATACTCCCAAATCAAGTAAAGGTCTTGACACAACAATTCCCAATTTTTAGCTCACAAGTTTTTTTTAAGAGTACAACTAGGATATCCTACAACAATCAATCTTTGTGGACTGTAACAGTGGTGAATCAGCCTTATTACATCACTATCAAACAAATATTTGCTAAATACATATGTCTTACTTCATAAAACAACCATCCAAGAAGAGAAAAACCTCAAAATTAACAAGAAAAGTGTACAACAATCCTTAGTACATAAACTGTCCAGATTTTCCAGCACAAGTATAACTAACATATAGATCTTGTTTTTCATGGAATAAGTATAACAAATACCTGGATAATTCCACTTACCTTAGACTTTAAGATCTAAGTTTTCTTCAAAGATTCTAGAGAGAAATATAGGATTCCTTATGAGATGAAGTGGAGAGAAGATGAGAGCTTTTGAGGAAAGCTGAAATTTTTCCAAAGGATAAAAGGACTTGGCTGCTTTCACTCTCTTGTTTAAGGGATATTTTGGACAAATTTACTATAGCTCCTTTGACCATTTCTTGACTCATTCTACCAAGTAGAAATGCTACAGATCGGACCTCATCTTTGGGCCTAAATGGGTCACAAAATTTATAGGCTTGGCTACCCATCTTCCAAAAATTCTCTTGCACATTATTTGGGTCCAATAAGTCAAATGGGTTGCAAAGACTTTGGGCTCATCTTACACTTTATGTTGGGATATAAGCATAGTCCATTTATGATGCCAATAAATGGGCTAGAGTTGTACTCTTAACACAGATTTTATTCATACTCGGACTTGGACAAATTCAATGTCGGCCTCTTCTCTATTTAGCTAGAAAATTCAAACTAAGTAAATTTAGCAATATTGTATTTCATTCACATGGTACTAGTATCATAAAATGTGGGGTGTTACAATTTTTCCCCTTTCTCCATACATAGTTTGGGCCAAAATCATTAAATAAGTTGTGATGTATCATTGGGCCATTTTTCTATTCTTTTTGGGCTGTAAATATTGTCCATTTACTATGCTAAAACATGGGCTCAAATCACACCCTTAACCCAGACATTATTCATTATCGGACTTGGATAGATTCAGCATTAGGCCTCGTCTCTGTCTAGCTAGTAAATTTAAGCTAAGAATGTAGGTGACTTACCCGCTAGCTTCCTAAATCCTACAAACACCTCACTTCATTCACTTTGTTTAAGGTCGTGATCTCCTTAATTCGACTTAAAACTTGTATACACTCGATCCTCTTAAGCGTTAGACATACATATCGCCCTCTAATTTGAGATTTAAGTACTTTTAAAAATAGGCACTAATTTGACCAAGCCATATCATGTTTCATGTGCATAGGACTAGTACACGTAGGATGTGGGGTGTTACATCCTCCCCACAATGAACATTTGTCTTTGAATGTTAGAATAACTGGATAGCTTAACCAAGTTCAAACCTTTACTTAAGTAGACTTTTGACAATGTAATAGACATTCAAACATAGGTACCTATTAATACCCCAATTCTACATGTTGGACTTCCTCTTTAGCTTTTAATAAGTAAAGGTACTTAGATATCATTGTTTCCTCAACCTCCTATGTTATCTCTTCTACTTGTTGGTTCCTCCGAAGTATTTTTACTAAAGCTATTTCTTTATTCGTTCGCTTCTTAACTTGATGATCTTGAATAACAATAGGTACCCCTTCATAGGTGAGATGTTATTTAACCCGCACATCTTCAATAGGAGTGATACGGGATGGGTCATCTAGTAATACAGGATGGGTCACCTATGTATTTTCAAATATTGAGACATGGAAAACTGGATGAACCATTGAAATCTTTTAGGGTAGCTCTAGTTCATATGCAACCCACTTGAACCTCTTAAAAATTTTATAGTCCCTATGTAACGTGGGCTCAGTTTTTCCTTCCTACCAAATCTCATAACACCGTTCATTGGGGATACCTCTAAGAATACCCAATCTCCTACTAAACATTCAAGTCCTCTCCATCTAGCATCCGTAAATGATTTGTTATGATTTTGCATTATTTCTAGTTGCTGTTGAATTACCCTAACTTTCTCCATGGCATGTTGTACTAGATCTGGACCAAGCAAGGTGGTTTCACCCACTTCAAACCATCCAATTGGCGACTTATATTTCCTTTCATACAATGCTTCATAAGGTGCCATCTTGATACTTGAGTAGTAGCTATTATTATAGGCAAATTTACTAAGTAGAAAATTGTCCACCCAACTACCTTTAAAGTCCAATGCATAAGCTCGTGACGTATCTTCAAGTGTTTAAATAGTGTGTTCAAATTCACTTATGTCCCTAAAATAGTGTTTAAATAGTCTGAGGGTGGAAAATTGTACTCAAATTCACTTATGTCCCTAAAATCCTTTAGAAGGACTTCCAAAACATTATAGTGAATTGAGCTCCTCGATCAAATTTAATGAAGATTAAGACACCATGTAGCCTAACTATCTCTTTGACGTATAGCTTGGCATACTCTTCAGTTGTATAATCACTCTTAAATGGTAAAAAGTGTGCTGACTTTGTGAGTCTATCAACTATAATCCATATGGAGTCAAACTTTTGAAATGAGTGAGGCAACACAGTAAAAAATTCCATATTAATCATATCTCACTTCCAAATTGGAAGCTTTATACACTACATATAACCTCCCGGGTTTTAGTGCTCTACTTTGACTTGTTGGAAATTTTGACATTGGGCCACAAATTCTGTAAAGTTATTTTTCATGCTTCCCCACCAAAACATTCTCTTCAGGTCATGATACATCTTAGTTGATCCTAGATGGATGGAATATCTGGAATGATGGGCTTCTTCCATTATCCTCTTTCTAAGTCAATTCATATCAGGCACACATAATCTATTTTTGTAATAAAGCACTCCATCTGGTGTAAGGTCGAAGCCCTTTATCATACCCTAACTCACCTTTTCCTTAAGTCATCATAGAAGAAGATCCTCAAACTATTTTTCTTTCACCTTCATTACCAATGAAGACACTACAACATTACGCAGACAACCCTTTCCGTTGGGGTTTTAAGAAGACGAACTCCCAAACTAGCTAGTTGATGTAGATCCTTAGCAACACCTTGACTTACAACAACCAGATCACCAATATTCATGATTTCCTTATGACTCAGATCATCGGCTACCACATTTGCTTTCCCCGGATGGTATAGTATATCAACATCATAATCCTTCATTAGCTCTAGCCATCTTTGCTGCATTAAATTTAGGTCTTTCTACTTAAAGATGTACTATAGGCTCTTATTATCAGTATAGATGTCAACATGAACCCCATACAAATAGTGACATCGTATTTTCATAGCAAACACAACTACTGCTAGCTCAAGGTCATGTGTTCGATAGTTTTTCTCATACGTTGGTAGTTTTCTAGGGGCATAAGAAATTATTCTACCATCTTGTGTTAGTACATACCCTATGCTAAATCTTGAAGATTCACAATACATTGCATAGCCCTTGGTGCCTTTTGGAATTACTAGCACAACTACAGAGGTTAGCTTTTTTTTCATCTCTTGGAAGCTCCTTTCACATGCATCATTCCATTGGAACTTTGTTGCTTTATATGTCAACTTTGTTAGAGCTGTAGAAATAAAAGGAAATCCTTCAATGAACCTTCTGTAATAACATACCAATCCTAGGAAGCTCCAAACTTTCGTGGTTGTAGTTAGCCTTCGCCAATCATTCACAACCTCTATTTTGTGAATCAGCCCTTATTTCTTCATCGGATACAATATGACCCAAGAATAACATTGATTTTAACCAACATTCACGTTTATAAAACTTTACATACAATTGTTGATCACGAAGAACATGTAACGCCTATCGTAAGTGATTTACATGGTCCACTTCTAATATTAAATATACAAAATATCATTTATAAATACTATCATGAACACATCCAAGAATGGCTTGAATACCCTGTTCATCAGATCCATAAAAACTGCTGGTGCATTCTTTAGCCCAAATGACATAACAAGAAATTCAAAGTGACCATAGCATGTTCTGAAAGTTGTCTTAGGTATATCATTCTCCTTCACCCTCACTTTGTGATAACCTAATCTCAAATCAATTTTTGAAAAGAATTGGGCATCCTGAAACTAATCAAATAAATCGGCAATCTTGGGGTGGGGATATTTGATCTTAATGGTCACCCTGTTCAATTATCGATAGTTAATACACATAAAGGTCCCATCCTTTTTACGTACAAACAACACTAGTGCACCCCACGGGGACACACTAGGTCTTATAAAACCTTTCTCCTCTAAGTATTTTAACTGCTCTTTTAATTCACATAGTTCTGCCGGGGTCATTCTATATAGAGGAATGGAAATAGATTGAGTTCCTGGAAGTAGGTCAATATCAAAATCTATTTCTCATTCTGGAGGTAAGCCTGAAGATTTTCAAAAAACATAACAAATTCATTCACTACTGGAACTAATTGAGAGTTGTTATTTTGCCTCAATATCCCTCATTCTAACTAATGACATATATATCCCTTAGATATCATCTTCCTTGCTTTAAAATAATAGATAAATTTACCCTTTGGTGCCATAACATTGCCTTCTTATTCAAGAACTACCTCATTTGGAAAGTGGAAGTACACTTTCTTAGTTCAGCAATCCACAATGGCATAACAAGAAGCTAACCAATCCATACCCATTACAACATCGAATTCCACCATTTCTAGCTCTATAAGGTCAACTAATGTGTCACAGTCACAAATAATTACTACACAGTCATAATAAACCCTTCTAGCCATAATAGATTCACCATTTGCTGTAGACACTTCAAATGGTTTGTTTAATAATTTGGGTGTTCTCTTAAGCTTCCCACCAACTAGTGGAGTGATGTATGATAGTGTAGAACTAGGGTTAATTATTACATATACATTATGTGACAAGATGCACAATGTACCTGTGACCACATTGGGTGAAGCTTTAAAATTTTGTTGACTCCCCAGAGTACCTCTACGATGACCTATAGGTGCTTACCGAACCCTACCTAATGGAGGAACTTGTCATGACCCAACCTCGTGGGCCGTGACTAGTGCCCAGATTGGGCACCCGAACACAATCACAAAATTAAGTTACAAATAGATGACTTATATTTACAGAAATTTCAGCAGAGTTTCTTTTGTTTTACTGACTGTCCAAAAATGACCTGCATATCAGAAAGTACCAATAGAGACCAAACAGAGCCAACAGAATATCTTATATGCGTATACGGGCCGACAAGGCCGCTGTGGCGGGTAAAATCGCCCATCAAACACATCATATAGGTCTAATCAAATAGACTAGGCACAACCCACATGTATATACATCCACAAACCTCTAAACATACTGAGAGAATCATAGGACGTGATAGGGCTCCGTTGTACCCCTAAATAGATACACATAATGCAACGAATGAAAATATACATATATACCAAAAGTAGGCTCTGAAATAGAGGGAGCACTTCAAACAGCAGAAGCATGTCCTAAGCTGGGGGGTCACCAAATTGTACGTCGGTACTTGCGGGCATGAAACGCAGCCGCCGAAGAAAGAAAGGATCAATACAAAGTATGTACCGAGTATATAAAGCAGGATACACGACAATCAACTGGCCCGGGAACCGACGAACGATATCATAATAGGCATGAGCAGAGTCGTGAGTAACCATATGCATAAAAATCAGTATCATAAATCCAAAAGAGAAGTAAAATATTCATATTAGAAACCGGAAGCATAATTATTACATCTCATTCAAAAGATCACAAATTTAGATAAAAAGGGAATTGCGGGACCCATGACCGATGAGAACCGGAACTGGCCCAACTTACAAGGAATATACTCATCCTAGATCATACAATCTCCTACGAGGTATTTCAAATATGATTCCAAGGCAATTCGAGCTTTCTATCAAAAGTTACAGATATTTATAGTTTTAAAATCAATAAAGAATAAATTCTTTCAAAATTACTCAAATATCATATATTCTTGCAATTTATAAATTTCAAAGACATAGGAGTCAATATTATGACAATTTAACATAAGAAGGTCAAGGAACAAATATGGATCATACACAAGCTGGGATTGCAAGAATAGAGTTCCCTCGAGACTTACATCACAACCAATTTTTAGATAAGTCACGCCAAAAGGAAAGGGTTGCTTTACATACCTCACGCTCTCCAATATAATCCAGATGCAAGCCAAATCCAACTTATGCTTTAGATTGCCTAAGGCCTACAAACAAATCATAAAATGCTACACAATTAGCTAAAGACTTTTTGGGGCCTTAAATTCTAACTTACCCCTTAATTCTACAAACATTTGGGCAGCATTTCCCAATAAAAATAGGCCACCCAGAGAATTTAACTCGGCTTAATCAATCTGCAACAGCAACAACAACTCAGTAACATTAATAATCATATAATGAACCCAACGATACCAAAATCACTTAATTCGGGTAAAAGGTTAAAATGGTCCAAAAATTTCATCACTGGAAAAAGTCATCTGAATCGGAAAATTTTTGCATGAAAATATTCCCCAAGTAATAAGGGATGCAGTAGCGAAAACCATTTAAAAATGGAGCTAATATGAGGAAGAACTTGCAAGTTAAAGTTTTAAGAACCTATTGAAAACGCAGCAGTAAATAGCAATTGTTACCTCAAACAATGCACAAAAATCAATTTCTGAAGCTTCTACATTGTTCTTCTCAAAAAATTACACAACTTAGCCTTTTGGATCACCCAAATTGGACCAAAATTGAGAGAGAAATTGAAGATTAAAGTTGGGGAAACAACTAAAGAAGTTGCTGAAGTTCTAAAGGTTTATACAAGGTGTGAACCGTTCTGCCACGTGGCAATATCTGGTGGGGTCACGTGGCCCCGCCTCTTTACTTTTCACCCACTGCTCAAACTTAATTTTGACGTTCCGGCCTCATTCAAAGTTGAAAAATACAATCCATATATGGAATTTTATCAAAAACAGTATTTCGGACTCAATGATGCAGTCAAAATTTCCAACGGATATAGTTTTATGCCATTATAGGTCCCACTTCTCAATCTCGAGCACTACCAATAGGTCAAATCACACGAAAACCTCTAAATTGAATAAGAGGTCCTCCTAGGACAAACTCAACATTCTGAATCTAATGGAAATATCAAAATTTGCAATTGAGGTTTTCTTGACCCCAAAACCTAAGAGAACTCATTTAAACTAGTTTCAGACTCAAAAATCCAATATATTCTTGGAAGCTCTAGAAATTACAACAAAGTCATTTCTAGCATTAGTCTGACCATCTGGAACTGTTAAAATTGTCAGAATTCCAATTTGAGCTTCCAAACCCTGAATGTTGACCAAAGTCAAACTTTGGCTCCGGTAATAACTAAAAATGCAATTTCTGACCTAAAATCTCCATTTTAACTCCAAATAAATTCTAATTTTGGTCCTGATTTTTCCTAATTGTTCCAATGCATGAAATATGAGTTCTAACATCCTTCCCCCTTAGAACATTCATTCTCAAATGTTAGACCAGTCATACCAGCCATACAAATAATTTAGGGGAAGTTTTCTTTTCAATTAACATAACCATATATTCATTAATCAACCATTTATTTACCGCACAATAAAGTCAAGTGAAGAATGAAATTACCTGTAGGCACTGGAAACAAGTGAGGGTACTTCTTCTTCATCTGCTCTTCAGCTTCCCAGCTCATTTTTCAATTATCATAACCATATATTCGTTAATCAACGATTTATTTACCGCACAATAAAGTCAAGTGAAGAATAGAATCACCTACAGGCACTGGAAACAAGTGAGGGTACTTCTTCTTCATCTGCTCTTCAGCTTCCCAGGTCATTTCCTCTTGGTTATTATTTCGCCATAGCACTTTAACAGAAGCCACCTCTTTATTTCGTAACTGCCTTACCTGATGATCTAATATAGCTACGGGCTGCTCTTCATAAGATAGTTCTTCTGTGACCTGGATATCTTCCACAAGCAAGATTTTGGAAGGGTCACCAATACACTTATGAAGCATAGAGACGTGGAATACCGGGTGTACCACTTCCAAATCAACTGCAGATCCAACTCATAGGCAACCTTATCTATTTTACGAACAATCTAATATCGGCCAATATATCTCGGACTGAGTTTTCCCTTCTTACCGAACCTCATAACACCTTTCATAGGCGATACTTTAAGGAAAATCCAATCACCCATCTGAAACTTTAAATGTCATCGGTGATTATCTGCATATGGTTTCTGTCGACTTTGAGCCGCTAAAACTCGATCCTGAATAAGTTTCACCTTATCTACTATCTGCTGAATCAGACCTGGGCCCATGAACTCAGTTTCTCCAACATTGAACCAACCGATTGGTGATCTACACTTCCTGCCATATAACATCTCATACAATGCCATCTGAATGTTGGATTGGTAGCTGTTATTATAAGAAAATTCAATAACTGGCAAATGATCATCCCAGGTACCTCTGAAATCAATAACATAGGCTCGCAGCATATCTTCCAAAGTCTGTACAGTGCGTTCGACCTGTCCGTCAAACTAGGGATAGAATGCTGTACTGAGACTCAGCTGCGTCCCCAAGCCTGCCTGAAATGACTTCCAGAAATTTGCAGTGACCTGGGCACCTCTATCGGAGATAATAGAAATTGGAACCCATGAAGTCACACAATCTCCCTGATTTAAATTCTAGCATAATCCTCAGTTGAGTGGGTAGTTTGAACCGAAAGAAAATGGGCTGATTTCGTCAGCCGATCAATAATAACCCAAATGGAATCATACCTCCGTGGAGTGAGAGGTAAACCTATAATAAAATCCATATTAATGATTTCCCCCTTCTACATCAGTATCTCCATTTCTTACAATAGACCACCGGGCTTCTGGTGCTCAATTTTGACCTGTTGATAATTCAGACACTGAGCTACGAACTCTGCTATGTCCATACTGACGCTGCCTAATCTCTCCCATAAGGGAAGATTCAGCCACACCTCGAACCAAAATCCCAACATCTCTAGATTCAGCCAAACGAACTCCAAGACTAGCCAACTGATGAATATTGCAGACCATCTCTCTCTTCTCTGGAGGTGTGTCGGCTAAGCTACCCATGGACTTGCGGCTAAGTGCATCTGCCATCACATTAGCTTTCCCAAGATGGTAGAAAATATGAACATCATAATCTTTTAATTCCTTTAATTTTGTCGGTGCCATTCTATACGGAGGAATAGGAATAGGCTAAGTGTCTGGCAACAGATCTATAGCAAACTCCACCTCCCGCTCAGGAGGAAGACCTGGAAGCTCATCTGGAGATACATCTGGGAACTCATTAACAATTGAATTGATTGAAGAGTCGGTGCCTCTGCGTCTAAATCATGTACACAGACCAGATGATAAATATAACCTTTTCTGATCATCTTTCTTGCCTTGAGGTATGAAAAAAATTTACCCCTCGATGATGTAGTATTACCTGTCCACTAAATAACTGGTTCCCCTGGAAACTAGAAATTGTTTATCTTTTTTTGACAATCAACATAAGCATAACAAGAAGCTAACCAATCCATACCTAGAATCATATTGAAGTCAGTCATATCTAACTCTACCAAATCGGCCATAGTGCAGTGGCCATAAATAGATATCAGACAATTTCTATAAACCCGATTGACAACAATAGATTTTCTTACTGGTGTATTTACCTCAAAAGGCTCTATCAGTTCAGACTCTATCTCAATTTTATTAGCAACCAAAGGAGAAATATATGATAATATAGAACCATGATCAATCAGGATATACATCTCTCGAGAGCAAATGAATAATATATCTGTGATCATATTCGGCGACGGCTCCTGGTCCTGTCAGCTGGCCAATGCATAAATGCAGCTCGAAGGACCACTAGACCCGAGAACTCTGCTATGAACCCTTTCTTGACCTACTGATATTGACATACCTCACCTTGTAGGGTACATGGCTACCAAGACTGAAGATGGACCACCGGCTGACTCGACCGAGCTGAACTGCCTGTGCCACTTATAACCGGGTAATCCCTAACCTAGTGGCCCAGAAGGCCACACATAAAGCAAGCTCCGGTGGTGCTAAATCACTCCCGTGGGTGTTGTCTCCTTAGTAAGAATATGGAGGTCTAGGTGGCCTCATCTGACTGCTGGAACTCAAGCCTGCCATCGAATAATCTGCCCCTCTCGACCTCTTGCTGGTGAACTGCGGGGGTGTGCCCGTACTATCTGGAGAGGATATCTGGTCTGCTACTGTTGGGGCTGTCTACCTCGAAACTCCCCTAAATACCCAGATAATCGAGCCCTTTTAGGCTGGCGCCTATCATCCACCCTATCGCACTGACGCCCCCTGCATCGGTCTTTCGTGCCCTGGGCTTGGGCCTAAAACCGGGTAATATCCATACCAATTTGGGCTGCCTCTAGCATCTCCCCAATCTCTACACCTAGCTAAGGGGATGGAGGCTCTGGTACTCGAACCTCGGGAGCTTGCGAGGCAGCTGAACTAGCTGTCGACGGTGCAAAATCTAGCACACTCTAGGCACGAGCCTCAGTAATCACTCGAGTTCTACTAGTCTCACCTTCCACTGCTAACTTGCCCTTCTGGGCAGCCAGTGTCTTTCTCGGAGGCATCGCTGAAAACAAAATAGTCGGTCAGATAAGGGTCATCCTACTAACATAGCTCTATCGCACGATCTAAGATCAGAAAGAAAGAACAATATCTTAAATATCCTATAGCCTCCTATTTATGGATGTGGTGCACAACATACCGAAAAACAAGACTCTAATATACACGGTCTGTGGATATTTCAAGAATGAAACACTCTGATACCACTTCTGTCATGACCCAACCCCGTTGGCCGTGACTAGTGCCCGGATTGGACACCCGAACACAATCACAAAACTGAGTTACAAACAGATGACTTATATTTATAGAAATTTCAGCAGAGTTTCTTTTGATTTACTGACTGTCCAAAAATGACCTACATATCAGAAAGTACCAATAGAGACCAAACAAAGCCAACAGAATATCATATATGCGTATATGGGCCTATAAGGCAGCTATGGCGGGTAAAACCGCCTATCAAACACATCATATAGGTCTAATCAAATAGACTGGGCACAACCCACATGTATATACATCCACATACCTCTAAACAGAGTAACAGAATCATAGGATGGGACAGGGCCCCGTCATACCACTGAACAGATATACATAATGCAATGAACGAAAATGCACATATATACCAAAGTAGGCTCCGAAATAGAGGGAGCACTTCAAACAGCAGAAGCAAGTCCTAAGCTGAGGGTCACCAAACTGTACGTCGATACCTGCGGGTGTGAAACGCAGCCCCCGAAGAAAGAGAGGGTCAATATAAAGTACTTACTGAGTATGTAAAGCAGGATATACAGTATATATATCAGAAAGCCCAATCACCTCATAACACCAATCTAAGTGGAGCCTGTCCCTTGGATGAAGTCGACCCACCGAACGCAGCATAACACCAAAATATATATATCATAATGCACACGACAACAACTGGCCCGGGAACCAGTGAACGATATCATAATAGGTATGAGCAGAGTCGTGAGTAACCATATGCATAAAAATTAGTATCGATACACAAGCCCAAAGCATATTCTTTAGTGTTTGGATAGGTCTTTCGGCTTTGCCATCCATTTGAGGGGGAAAAGTCGTATTAAGTTTAACTTTTGTACCAAGCCCCTTTTAGAAGGACCTCCAAAAATATGAAGTAAATTGAGCACCACGATCCGATATAATGGACAAAGGAACCTCATACAACCTTACCAAATAATGAATGTACAATGTAGCATAATCTTCAGCCCCATATGTGGTCTTAACAAGCAGAAAGTGAGCCAATTTTGTCATCCTATCAATCACAACACAAATGGAACCAAAACCCTTTCTAGTCTTAGGCAACCCAACCACGAAATCCATATTAATCTCCTCCCACTTCTAAGTAGGAATCTCTATGTCTTGGGTTAAGCCACTTGGCCTTTGGTGCTTGGATTTTACTTGTTGGCAACTATGGCAATCGGATACAAATTTGGCAATGTCCCACTTCATACCTCCCCACAATTCACCTCCCTCAGATCCATATACATCTTAGTACAACTAGGGTGAATAGAATAGGAAGAACCATGAGCCTCATCAAGAATCTTTTCTCTTAATCCATTAACACAAGGCACATATAACTTACCTTGGTAACTAAGGGTACACCTTAGTTAGGGTATCATCAATGCTAGGGTCCGCCAAGGTACTAAAGACCTCTCCATTAGTGGCACCAGCTTCGATTATGACATTTGAGAGACCTCTTATATAGTCTGACAAGACACACTCATGGGTTCTACTTTGTACCTCAAGCTCGGTAGATGTATACATCGGCACCAGTATCTGTGATATTTCATCCTGATGCATTGCTTTCATACATTACTTATGCATTGCATCTTCGACTGACATTGCGAATTTATATTATCGATATATATATGGTTCACATTATACACTAACCCCTTTCTGGGAGGTGATTGTATTCTTTGTTGTTTCATACTAGTTCGATTTTCTCTATTGGGTTAAGGGCAAGATATATATCTGGGAGGTGATTGTATTCTTTGTTGTTTCATACTAGTTCGATTTTTGTTACCAAGTCTATTGAACCTACTGGGTACATTTTTGTGTACTCACCCCTAATTTGTTTCCTCCCTGCAAATCAACTACAGGGACCCGCACAGGGTATTTGATCACTCTAATTGAGCTATTCTTCTTCCATCTAGATGTTACCGATGAGGCTCAGACTTTGAGTCATCGTGGATCTTTGGGACTCTCTTTATTATTATTTTTTCAGACATTATACTAGATGTTATAAGATTGTTTTATATCTTATTTGAGACAGTTGTATTTACCTTCCATACTAGCTATATAGATGCTCTTGTACTCATGGCTTTAGGTTTTGGGATATTTGATGTTATATTATGTTGGTTTTTTGCTTTATTTATCTTTCTTTAGTTGCAATCTGTTTTGGGTCGTAGAACCTTCTTTAACCCTTTCAGAGATTCATTATGTGAACCAAACTTGAGGAACTCCCTTAAGTTGATTATCCGCCAACTTGGCTTTTTCATCAAATGATACCCCCATAATGTCCTCCACCTTGTAGAATTCATCAATGAACACTTATGGATCCTCATCCACTTTGGAACCATAAAACACTAGAGGATTCATTCTAGCAAAATCTCTCACCCTTGAAGCAGTCGTAGGAGTCTTTGGATAAGTAATAACTTGAGCTAACAATGTAATAGTGGCCGTAAATGCCTTATTAATCACTGGTTCAACTTGGCAGCCTTGAGGAATTTGAGGAGTTTGAGGAAATTAGTCCTTATTAGCATCAACCCTAGGCAATAGAGCACGTCATGGAGGCATCTGCTGAAAATATCAAAGGACTAGTGTCAGGGAATGAGAAACTTGAAGACATGACAGAGATCTCAAAAGAAAAAAAGATTTCCTAACTTTGTCATAGCCTCTTGCTTATGGATGTGACACACTTCACACCTATGAACATGACCGTACTAGACAGGACATTAGAACCCCTAAGATGCTTTCAAATCATGTACTCTGACACCAAGTTTGTCACGACCTGAACCTAGGGACTAAATATGACGCAACAAATGTGAGACCCAAAGATGCCCTATCCAAGACTTTTGTTCATATCGTAAGCTTACATAAGGTAAAGCAAGTAATTCATATGAGAGTAACCAAGCAGAAATAACATTACAAGCATCATAGATTCCCCTAAGGGAATTATAACATCATAATGTCAAAAATATGAATCTACATCATAGATCTGTATAGGGTCAAGGTCATACTACTAGCACACCCTAAAGATAGAATAACAAATGAAATCGTAAAGTCTCAATATATAAAAGCATAACATGAACAAGGTGTAACACCCCTCATGTTTATATGCTTAGGAAACTAGAATTTAATATTTTCGCTGACAAGTTGATTTTATGGGCCACTCTATGGCCCATCAATGTATCCATAGCTCGTAGGTGTTGATAGACCTCGTATGTCCTTAATTGGATCGATTAGGAAAAAGTTTGGGGCCAAAAGCAGAATTTTTGAAAGTTGGGTCCTTGAAGATAATTTTGTGATGCCATTTAAAATGGTGTTGGTCTCTCATTGGTCCAAGTGTGTGGGTGGACCATTTATCTTGGCCAAAATATGTGATATAGGTATAAGATGATCTTTATCATCTTATCTCTCTTTCACTTAGAGAAAAACAGAGAACAAGCCAAGAAAACCAAGAAAGGCTCTCGGTTTTGTCCTAGGAAAAACCAAATTTACTTTTTTCCATTCCAAAGATAATTTGAGGATACAAACCTACTATTTTGGGTCGCCTAAGTAGCTTGAAGGAGTTATTAGAGCAAGAAAACATCTCTTTCCTCATCTTTGGCAACCCTAGCTCATTTAAGAAGTTGAAGTGGTAAGGTGAGATTTAATGTTGATTTATGTGTTTTAAAGGTTGTATGTATATTGTAGTATATTAAAATGAAGGAAAATCATGAAATAATGGGTGTTGGAAGTGAGTTGGGTATATGTATATTGTGTAGTGTTATGTGGTGTTGGAACTATGAATTGATGCTTAGTTAGCATGCTATGATCAATATAGAGTGAAGGAATGATTGGAAGTCACCTAAATGTATATGTGGGTATGCTGTCTAGTTTTTGTAAATATGATTAAATGATGATACTTAGTGTTATTATTGTTATATTTACATTTGAATTAATTATTGATATTTAAGCATATATGTAGTATGTTGGCCGAATTTTTGACATATTCTTTCCTGGTGATTCTTAGAGTTATTGTTGTGATATTGACATTTGAATTGATCATTAATGTTGTTGGGTTGTTATTGTCATTGTTGTTGTTTGATTTGAGCCGAGATGGATTCTCGGGGTAGCCTATTTTTAAGGAGAAATGTTGTCAAGTTTTTCGTAGAATTAAGGGCAAATTTGGAATTTAATGCCAAGAAGACTTTACCTAAATGTTTGGCATTGTTATGAATTATTTATAGACTTTGAGCGAAGGGCAAATTTGGAATCTAGCGCCCAAGAAGTCTTTAGCTAATTGTTTGACCTTGTTATGGATTATTTGTAGACTTTGGACACCCCGAAGCTTAAGCTGGATTAAGTTTGCATTTGGATTGGATTGGAGGACGTTCGAGGTATGTAAAGTAACCCTTTCCTTTAGCATTTTCCAACTAAACTTAGGCTATAACACAAGTCTCGAGAGCACTTTATCCTTGAAATTCGAGCTTGTGTGTGATTCATATTTGTTTCTTGGCCTTCTTATAATATTTCGTTAGAATCTAGACTCCTATATTTTTGGAAATTGTGAGTTGTAAACAATGGTGAAATCTGAGTACATTTAAAAAAAATGTTTCTTGGCATTCTTATGATATTTCGTCAAAATCTAGACTCCTATGTTTTTTGAAATTGTAAGTTGCAAACAATTGTGAAATTTGAGTACATTTTAAAAAAAGATTCATTCTTTATTAGTTTTAACACTATAAGTGTTCATAGCTTTTAATAGAAAGCTGGGAGTGCCTTGAAAACCAATTTATCTTTTGGGATTTATGATAATGATTTTATGCATATGATTACTCACGACTCTGTTCGCGCCTATGATGATATCGCTCGGCGATTCCTAGGCCAGTTGTTTGTCGTGCACATTATGATATATATTTTGGGGTTACACTGTGTTCGACGAGTTGGCTTGCCCAAGTGCAGGGCTCTGTTTAGATTGGAGTTATATGGTGCTTGGCTTCTAATATGTATGGCATTATACCCTTTTATGAGATGTGAAGAAGATTTTGGATATTTGAACTTTCTGGTGTTACGCTATGGTATCGCGCAAGTTTGAAAGTCACCATCGTTCCTGTGTGTTATGTATAATTTGGTATTTTGAAAATAAATATTTTGATGTTTTGGATATGCATTTGACTCCCCTACTTCTATTTTGGATTATTACTCTAATTTATATTATGTACATTCTACTTTACATACTCGATACGTATTTTGTATTGACCCCTCTCTCTTCTGGGGCTGCGTTTCCATGCCCGCAGTACTGATGTACAGTTTAGTGACCCACCAGCTTAGGACATCCTTCTGCCTCTTGACATGCTCCCCTACTCCGGAGCCCACTTTTGATATATATATATGTGTGTATATTTTCATTCATCGCATTATGTATATCTATTCAGGGGTATGACGGGGCCCTGTCCCATCTTATGATTTTGTCAATCTGTTTAGAGGTATGTAGATACATACACGTGTGGGTTGTGCCCAATCTGTTTGGTTACGACCTGCATGATGTGTTTGATGGGCGGTGTTACCCACCTTGGCGGCCTTGTCGGCCCGTATATATCGATGTGATATTTTGTTAGCTCTATCTAGATTCTGTTGGTATATTCTGATATGTAGGTCATTTTGGGATAGTCAGTAAAACAGAGGGATCTCTGTCAAAATTTCTGTAAAAATGAGACATTTGTTTGTAATCTGGCTTATGTTTGCATTTAGGGGCCCCATTCGGGCGTTAGTCATGGCCTACGAGTTGGGTCGTGACAGAAGTGGTATCAGAGCAGTTCGTCCTTGGAGTATCTACAGACCGTGTCTAATAGAGTCTTGTGTATCGGTGTGTTGTGCACCACATCTATAAATAGAATGCTACAGGACATTTAGGATGTTATTCTTTCTTTCTGATCTTAGATCGTGCAATAGAGCTGTGTTATTAGGATGACCCCTTTTCTGACAGACTGTTTTGGTTTCAGCAATGCCTCCGAGAAAGATACCAGCTGCCCGAAGGAGCAGGCCTGTAGCGGTTTGTGAGACCCATCGACCCCGGGGGACCACTAGGGCTCGTGCTTAGATGGAGCCGAACATTGCACCCCCGACAGCAAGCTCAGCTACCCTGCCAGCTCCTGAAGTTCGAATACCAAAACCTCTATCCTCTCAATATGGTGCAGAGATCAGGGAGATGCGAGAGGCAGTCCAGTCATTGACCCAGTTGGTGGCAAGACAGGCCCACAGACAGGGCACAAGGGATGAGCAAGTAGGCCGCCATGACAGTTCACGAGCTCGTGATTTTCTGACATGCGGGCCACCTGAGTTCTTTGGGTCCAAACCCGCTGAGGACCCTTATGAGTTCATATGGCAGATACAGCAGATTTTGCTGTTGATTGGTACATCCGAGACAGAATTAGTGGAGTTGGCATCTTACCTACTGCATGATATGACAGCTAAGTGGTATGAGTCATGGATACTATCTAGAGGCGAGGGTGCCCCTTCAGCCGTTTGGGGTGAGTTTACCAAGGCATTGTTTGCCCATTTTCTACCCCTAGTGGTGAGACGAGCCAGGGAGGATAGATTCTTGATGTTAAGACTGCGGGGCAGGTCGGTTCGAGAATATAGCTTGGAATTTGATCCGTTGGCCAGATATGCACTCGCACATATTGCAAATATGAGAATCGAATGCACTGTTACATAGTGGAGTTGCACCTGTATTATATCGACAGTTTCTTAGTTATGGCGGCCCAGCTCGGTATGGATATTACTCGTATTCAGGCCCAGTCAGGGCATAGAAGACCACCGCAGGGGGTGTCAGACCGATAGAGTGGGTGATAGAGGTCAGCCCAAGAGGGCTAGATCATTTAGGCATGAGGGGGATTACCGAGGCAGACAGCCCTAGTAGTAGCCGAGTAGATATCCACCCTAGCCAGCACGGGGCACAACCCTGCAATTTGACAGCAGGAGGTTAGAGGGAGCAGGTTTGAGTTTCAGCAGTCAGATGAGTCCACCTAGACCTTCGTGTTCTTATTGTGGAAAACGTCTCCCTAGGTAGTGTTTTCGCACCACTGGTGCTTGTTTTAGATGTGGCCAACTGGGCTACTAGATGAGAGATTGTCCAGTTAGAAGTGGAATAGAAAGGTTAGTTTAGTCGACCGGGTCAGCCGATGGGTCATCTTCAACTTCGGTAGCTATATACCCCATGGGGTGAGGTACTCCAGCATTAGTAGGTCATGGTCGGGGTCGTGGTGGAGTCCTAGGTGCTAGTGGTCTTTCGAACTGCACTTATGCACTGGCCAGCCGTCAGGACCAGAAGGCATCGCCGAATGTGATTACAGGTATATTATTTGTTTGCTCTCGAGATGTTTATGCATTGATTGATCCTATTTCCATATTATCGTATATTTCTCCTTTGGTTGCTACTAAAATTGAGATAGAGTTTGAGCCAATAGCACCTTTTGAAGTAGCTACACCAGTAGGAGAGTCTATTATTGTTAGTCAAATTTATAGAAACTGTCCGGTATCTATTTATGGCCGTTGTACTATGGCCAATTTGATAGAGTTGGATATGACTGATTTCGATGTGATAATAGGTATGGATTAGCTAGCTTCTTGTTATGCTAATGTTATTGCCAAAAGAAGATAGTCCAATTCCTATTTCCAGGGGAATCAGTCATTGAGTGGGTAGGCAATGTTGCATCGTCGAGGGGTAAGTTTATTTCATACCTCAAAGCTAGAAGAATGATCAGAAAAGGTTATCTCTATCATCTGGTTCGTGTGCATGATTTAGAAGCAGAGGCACCGACTCTCCAATTAATTCCAATTGTCAATGAAACTCCCGATGTATTTTCGAATGAGCTTCCAAACCTTCCTCCCGAATGGGAGGTGAAGTTTGTTAAAAATCTATTGCTAGACACTCAACCTATCTTTATTCCTCCATATAGAATGGCATGGGCGGAATTGAAGGTATTGAAAGAGAAGTTGAGAGATCTATTACAGAAGGACTTTATTCGGCCTCGTACGTCACCTTGGGGAGCTCCGATATTATTTGTAAGGAAAAAGGATGGATCATGTAACACCCCACACACACTATAAGTATGTGTACTATACATATGAAACATGATATGGAATTTCAAATTAGTGTCAATTTTAAAAGTTTTTGCATCTCGCGTTAAAGGGCGTCATGTGTATCTAAAGTTTAAGAAAGTTGCACATA
>DF358082.1:79048-92632 GCA_000787875.1 Solanum virginianum | reverse complement strand
GATCGTGACAAAGAACTCTATCTTTAAAATGTTGATCATGATACCATGTCATGTCTGAAGCAACTTCTAGTGATACAAACAACCTCTGCAATCTTGATTCTAAGGGAAAGTAATGTAACACTTTACGAGAAACTTTATTCTTGATCTTTCCTTAAATAGCCTCGTCAGTCTTTTGGCCTTCAACTAACTTTCACCTAGACTCCCCACAAACCAAGCAAGATTCAGCTTCTGCATTTTCTTTCCAAAATAACATACAATCGTTCTCGCATGCATGTATCTTTTCATAATGATGACCTAAATATTGAATCATTTTTTTACTCCATAGAATGACTCTTGCAATGTTTTACCAGAAGGAAATGCTCGTTTAATTAACTTCAATATACTATCAATTGCTTTATCACTCAAATCATGAAGGCACTTGATCTGGAACAATTCCACAATCAGTGATAGCTTGGAGAATATCTCACAATCAGGATAAAGTTGTTGTGCAACATCATCCAATAATTTGAAAATTCTGAAATAAGTTTCTGAAGCACCATCTTGTTTAAATTTAACCCCACAAGAATCATCCAATAATTTTAGGACCAGCAATATCATAAATTATTTCAAAAACATATCATCATCTCGCTCTTTTCTTTTCTTTTGACACGTATCACCTTACTCTTTTCCTTCTCCATGCCGATTAATGATTTTCTTTTTAGGTGCATATTCTCCGTGTTGAAACCAACGTGTGTCTCCTTTTACTATCCCAAAAAGTATTAAATGTTTCTTGACTTCATCTCTAGACCCATGAAAATCATCATTGCATTGCGTACAAGGACAAGAAATTTCACCTTCTACTTCTGAGTGCTTAGAGGCAAATTGAAGAAAACTATCAACTCTTTTTAAATAAACATGACTTGAAGTGTTAGTACAACGCATCCAAGTCTTGTCCATTTTCAAATTTCCTACAAAGAAAAAAACTAAAGAAAAGATGTTGTTAGCATTAAAATCTCCTTTAAGCAGAGAAAAACAGTACAAAAAAAAGGGACAAAAGTTGAAAATATATAATAAAGTGTTTGTTGAATTCATCTTCCAAGGCTTGCAAATTCTTCCTCTGTATCAAAAGGGTTTAGAAGTAACAATGGCAAAAAATTCAAAGGTTTTCTTTGACATATTGATTGGCAATGCCAAAGCTGGGAGAGTTGTGATGGAACTATTTAAAGATAAGACTCCTAAATTAAAACTGCTAAAAACTTTTGAGCTCTCTGCACTGGGGAAAAAGGAATTAGGTAGTTAGGGAAGTCATTACATTACAAAGGCTCGGGGTTTCATCGTATCACTCCACAGTTCATGTGCCAGGGTGGAGATTTCACCAGAGGAAATGGGACTGGAGGAGAATCTCTATATGTTACAAAATTTGCTAATGAAAACTTCAATGTGATGCATATTGTACCAAGCCTTCTTTTAATGACAAATTATGAACGAAACAATAATAGATCTCAGTTCTTTATCACCACAATACCAACAACTTAGCTTGATGGTAAACACGTTGTATTTGAAAAAATTGTAGATGGCTATAACGTTGTCCAGGAAATGAAAAAGGTGAGCTCAGATAATGGTAGAACATCAAGCCCCATCATAATTGAAGATTGTGATAAAATAGCCGAGAACAAGATCCATTGGAAAAACTGGAGTAGTATCTTCATTAGCCGGAAGGAATTAGTCTCCACTAGCGTCATTTGAGGAGATAATGTAGTTTAGAAACATGTAATGCATGGTACATTTGGTAACTGAGCTATCCTCATTTTGACTATGCAGAAGTCTTATTTAAGCATGCCTTTTTTAGAACAAGATGCTAGTAGCTGTAAAGGATTGGTAAGTTATGTAGTTCTATTAAAAAACTTGCACGAAAAAGAAGAAGTTGAATTCATCTTCAGATCGGTACTTGGACATAAGAAGCAAAGGAAATATGACAATTTATTCTAGTCTTTTCCTTATCCCTTATAAGGTTATGAAAGCTTTAATCAAATATAACACTAACTTGTTAAAAAAAGGTAGTAGCAGAGGTACCTATTCTAAAGTTCTTTCCCTGATTTTGTTGGAACTCAAATACCGGTGACATTCTTAAATTTTTATCTCTTGAATACAGATCCATGTAGAAAGTGAGGACGCTAAAGAAGCTATCATGATTGTGGTGATCATTGTTTGACACAATTACTTTTAAAATAAAAAGAGACTGTCTGATTACTGATTCACTATATTATGTATCTTTGTTGTGTGTATTCTTTTAGTTAGCCAATAACAACATGAACCTTTAGTATTCTTAAAGAATCCTTATAGTGAGTATTTTTTAAGAAAGTCAGGCATCCTTCATGCAATTGGAAACGAAATCACTCTGTGCTCTTGAATATTGACATTAAAAAAATAAAAAAATATAGTATTTGCATATTAGATTTGTAAAGGCTAAGAATATTTTGTAAAGTTAACATGCAGAGTTTTGCAATAGAAGAAACACTTCAGATAGGCGAAAAGGAAAAAACTTACCCATGATGTGATGATGCAGGCGGAGATGAGAATGAGATTGAGCCTTGAGCTTTGACAGATAAATTTTAGAGATAACAGATCACTTAAGTCTTGAGAGCTTTAATAAACAAATTTGAGAGATAATGCAAAATGAACTTTGTCTCTCAATTTAGGAATTTGGAGGTTTTGATGCTGAAGAGGGTAAATAAAGTCTTTATCAATTATGATGCAGAGTATTTGTGCTTTAAAAACAAAGAGGGTTTAGTTATGCTTGTCAAGATCATACTTCTGGCATTATTGAATGAACATATATGTTATGACATAAATATAATTTAGAGAGTCAATAATATTTTAATATTATTTTAAAGATATTTTAGATTGTTAATTATTGTAATTTAAAGTAGTTTTTACGTAATTTTAAATAATATATATTATTTTTTGTGTTTCAATTTATGTGGCATTGATTAAATTTTTTATTTTTTTGTCCATACCGGTGTCCGATAAAATTTACGTGGCACCGATAATGTGTGTGTGTATATATATATATATCTTTTGTCCATTTGATGTGACACAAATAAATTTTACATCTTTTGTCCATTTTATGTGACACAAATAAATTTATTTCAAGAATCAATTGAATCTTTTTATCAGTTTTTAAAAATATTTTAAGTTGTCAATTATGTCATGTGATTTATAGTATTTTTATGTAATTTTAAAAAATATAAAAAAACTAAACAAAATAAAATAAATAAATTAAAATGGAAGAAGATATGACCCTCAAAGTGCATGCCGACATATTGTCTACTTGAGCAGCTTAGTTCCCTCTTATATATTCAAGTTCGTCTAAACATTAATTAATGTGAATATTTTAATAAAATATTCATTTTAATCATTATTTTTTATAATATATGTGGAATTACAACGTCCGAAGTGAAGAAGTAAAAAAGAACGTACGGAGTAATACATGCAATCTTATTTACTATCCTATTAATTTACTTTTCATTTTTTTTTTTGATAGCATGAAAGAAAGATCTAGATGCAGATTACCCATTTACAATATAAAATATTTTATCATTTTTCTTTTTTAAAATTTAATTTAAGTATGTGTTCAACAAAAAATTATTTATATTAAATGTTGATCGAAATAGAATGATATTACCTGAGAATTCTGACGAAATCGGCAGTATCAATACAAATATTAGCTATCTTGTATTTTACTTTCAAAATTATTTTTTATTATGTACTTTTTTCTTTATAAATTTATACTATTTGTTTAACTTTTTTCTTTTTGAAAATTTAAAGTTTGAAATTTCTTCCACCTATAACTAATCGAACAATTGGTTATTTGAATTATATAATATATGTGTAGGTATTAGTTACATATTTTTGAATGTTACTGTATACTAGTAAAAATCGATTGAGATAGTCACATTTATTTACTTATTAATTTGTTAATAACGTATACTAATTTATTAGCTCACTAAATACCTAATAATTAAGAAATAAAAATTAGCTTACTAATTTCTTTTAAACTTTGCATAACTAAACTTTTCGTAACTAAACCTTGCATAACTAATACCGGCATAACTATGTGCATAATTATATCTACATAACTAAACCTCATATAACTACTACTTTGTTTGAATGAGTGCTATGTATTGTTTCATAACGTAATGTATTGTATTCTAATGTATCGTATTGTATTGTTCTAATGATTACAACGTTTGGATAGATTGTATTATTCTCAATCGTTCCATATAATTACTACTTTGTTTGGATGAGTGTTATGTACTGTTTCATAATGTATTGTATTTTATTCTAATGTATCGTATTGTATTATTCTAATGACTATAATGTTTGGATAGATTGTATTGTTCTCAATCGTTATATGATGTCATATATATATAATTTGAGTGATAAACCTATAAGAAACTGTAGGGTATGTCGTAGATACCATGAAAAGATGAGGTAAATGATAAAATAAAATTATTTAATAAATAAATAAAGTTAAAAATGAGAAGAAGATATTAAAGTAACACACAACCACACCAAATCGATCGTTACACAAAATGAGTCTTTTCATTGTAACCTAAAGATTAAATGATACGGTGTAATAAAATTTAAGTAACAATCAAAATAAATATTGTATTTTAACTAACAATACAATATAATGGGTAACAACTATCCAAACAAGGGGTAAACTCTACGGGGTCGTTTGGTGTGAAGGATAACAAAAAATAATTATGAGACAAAAATTTAGTGGCACTTAAATGGTTGTTTGATTGGCAAATGTGAGATAACTTATCCCCAGACTAATAAATATTACCGGGATAAGTTATCCCTTCTTTTGGGTGGTATACTAATTCTGGGATAACTTATCCCGGGATAAAAAAGGTCAATGACAATAATATCCTTTTACTCCCTTTTTATACCTCCCTTTGTATATTTACATTATTTTTAATACAATATATAATAATATTCACAACCTTCACTCCTTATTTTTATAATACTTTTTCATATTTTTCTATTAAAAAATTGCATTATATAGTATAATTTTTATTGGCTAATTCTTATGTTTTTTATGTTTTTATTTTTCATAAATCCTTTTTTATTTTTTTCATGTTTTTCTATTAAGAAATTATACTATATAGTATAATTTTTATTGAGTAATTCTTATGTTTTTTATGTTTTGATTTTTCATAAATCCTTTTTTACTTTAATAAACTTAAAAATGCAAGTTCTATTTGTAAATTAAATTTAAAAAAAGTTTTATTTTAAATGCATACGATGTTATTATGGAAATGCACACCTAAAATTGTTTAAGTTAAATAAGATGAAATATTTATTTTAAAAATGAATATTGAATAACTAAAGTTAGCAAAGAAAATACATTAAAAACTAATAAAGAAAGTGAAGGATATTTTTATAAAGAGAAAATAGTCAATTTCCCCCCAAACCTATTACCTGATTATCAACTACACAACAATACTTCACGGAGGTCTTATCACCCCACCCCCCCGAAGTATTTTAAACAAGAATATTGACACCCCTAAAATGTCACCCCCAAATCTTTGGGGCTGAGTGTAATACACACGCCCATTTATTCAGAATAAAAAAATAATCATTAAAATCAATCAATTTTGAAGCATTTCATTTTCCTTCCACCATTCTATTCATCTTCCTTTCCTCCATTGTTTTCATATCTCTCATCTCCTCCAATCTACCCCCGTCTTCATCACACTTATTCTCCTCCGCCTTTCGTCTTTCTTTTCAGTCACTTATTTGCACAAAATTCAATTGTCATTATTGAATTCGATAAAATTGTCATGGATGTTGAATCTTTCTATTATGGTCTCTTACTGCCATTAATGTGTTTGAAGGTAGTTTTGCACCTGTTAGTTCTCTAATTGACATTCTTGATGAATCTGAAGATGAAGTTTTCCTTGCCAAATTTCAAATTCTAATACCCGCTTTGAGTCTTTATGGTTAAGAAAGGATGGAATCACTTCTCCTTTTTGTTAGAGTTCACAATTGAGAGGAGTATGCGTGAATGTTAAAAAATAGAAATTCTTATGAAAATGAATTTTTTCTTTGTAATTTTAATTGAAAAGTGATAATTAAGTAGTTTGATGGCTAGAATTGTTGAAGAAAGACGAATGTGCAGGAAAGTACAGAGAAAATATGAAGAAGGAGATGGAGTGTTGGGGTGGATTTGGAGTCGGGGGCGTTATTTTAGATCTGAAGTTAAAAAAAATAAGAAGAGAAGAGAAGAGAAGAGAGATTATTTAAAGTGAAGTTTTAATTAATGAGTATGCTATTTTTAAAATTAGGTTTAATTTATTAGATGTGCTCTAAATAAGTTTATTAAAGAATTATTTATTCACAAATGAACTAATTACTAATTTTTTTTGGTCAAACCTTCATTGATGAAGCTTCAGCAATGATAATGATGGAGAAATATATTTAAATAAATATATATAATAAGAAAGAAAGATAAAGAAAAAAATGAAATAAAGAAAAAATAAGAGTGAAATACACTCTCCATGCCAACTCAGCATTCAAGGGGTAATTTATTTCATCTTAAAATAGTTTAAGAGAATAATAAGTCTCTCGTGAAGTATAAGTGTGTAGTTAGAAATTCGACTATAGGTTGGACGCTTATTTGATTATTTTCTCTTTTATAAACAAGTAAATTATTCTTAAAATTTATTTAACAAACCAAACACTCAATAAAAAATAACTCAACATAATTTATCACATCATTACTAATCCCAATATAATTTATCTGATTATTCAAACCAAACAAGCCGTACTTCACTAATAGGTTCATAACTCTAACCAAGTAATCAACGGCCCCTGAGTTTACTAGTTAAGCGTTAGTCAAAACCTTTCACGGTGGTGGATAGGGGCCAAAGAGTAAATAAAATTGAGTTTACAGTAACTGAATGGAATCAATCATTTCCAAGTACTCTAAGAATGGAGGTTACAGAATTGGAGACGGTACTGAAGACTTTTGAATCTGCTTTGTCCCAAATTAAATGGCGCCTCAAACTTTCATCCAAGCGTCGCCTAGAAATAGGTTATTCATTCTACCACTCTCTTCTTTTGCTCTTGCAATTGTATATTGGAAAGAAAGTGAAAGATTATTTTCTTTATGGGTCGGTTCCAACTGAAAGTTGATTCATTTTCTGGGTTTTGTGTCACATTTATTCCTTTACTGGGTGAATGAGGTTTAGGTGAACTTATTTACCTACACGGCTTAAAAAATTCCAAAAAAAGAAAAGGTTTTGGCTAATGGCATTTGAATTTTTTTCTTTTTGTCAAAAGGAGAAATGTAATAGTGAATCGTGTATCTATGTTATTGCACTGAGCCCTATTTTTATAGATAACTATATGCAATCCTATTCGTCTTGTTACTGTTCTAACACTCCCGATCAAGTTGGTACATTCAAGTAATAGGTATCAAGTTTGTTATAGATGTAAATAATACGGGGAGGCAGTTGGTGAGAGTATCTACAAGCTGAACAATAAACTTCACAAATTTTGTAATAATATCTTTGAAGAGTATCTTTTCTCTGAAAAAGTGACAGTTAACCTCAATATGCTTAGTCCTCTCATGAAATACCAGATTTGATGCGATATAAAGGGCAACTTGGTTATTACACAAAGTTACATTTGAGTGATCTCTCCAACTTCTAGTTCTTCGACCAACTGTTTAGTCCAAACTAGCTCACAGTTATTACAACCATTGCTTGATATTCTGCTTCTACACTAGATCGAGCGATCACACATGTTTTTCACTATTCTAAGACACCAAATTACCTCCTACTAAAACACAATATCCGAATGTAAAACGTCTACAAGAAGATGATCCTATCCTAATATCGTTTATATATCTAGTGATCTATTCATGGCCTTGACCCCCGAAGAATAGTCCTTTACCTGGAATTGCCATAAGATATCATAGAATGTGGACAACTACATTCCAATGACTGTCACAGGGAGTATTCACAACTTGACTTGCAACACTCAAAAGAAAAGGAATATCACTCTGAGGTAATTCAACTTACCGCTTATATCTTCTAGGATCCCTAAGTGGCTCCCCTTGTCTTGGCAAGAGTTTAGCATTTGAATCCATATGAGTGTTCATAAGCATAAGTCTACATTCCATCACTCTATTCTCCTCAGGAATGTCTAAGGCATACCTGCATTACGAAATAACAATATCATGAATTGGATTGAACAACCTCAGTACCTAGAAAATACTTCAGTCTATCAAGGTCTTTAGTTTGGAAATGCTGAAAGAAGTGTGGCTTTAAATTAATGATACCATCTTGATCATTGCCGATGATAATGATATCGTGAACATAAACTACCCAATAAATATAATAGATTAGGAACATAATGTCCGTAAAACATAGAGTAATCAACGTCATTACCAGTCACGCCTAACTTCTGAATTATTATGCATCTGTGTTGAACTTCTCAAACATGGCTCGAGGAGATTGTATCAGATCATAAATTGATTGAAAAATTGGCCTATTAGGCTACTATCCTGTCCATGAGCTACAAAATCAGGTGGTTGTTCTCTATAGACTTCTTTTTCAGGATCACCATGCAAAAAATATTCTTAATGTCCAACTGATGAAATGCCAAAGGCAAACAACATCCATGGATAAGAAGAAGTGGAGAAATGTTATTTAAGCCACAAAAGGGAAAGTATCATTTTAATAAAGTCCAATATTTGAGTATATCCTTCGTCAAGAAGGCAAGCTTTAGCGGATCAACTTGGTTGTCGGGGTATACTTGGACTGAATAAACCCAAGAACAACGAACTATAGATTTACCTAAATGAAAGAATCACTCGCATGTAAAGCATACATCTCATCAGTCATAACCTTCCTCTATCTTGGATGAGAAAGTGCTTAACTTGTAGACTTAGGGATGGAAATAGAAGACAGATGATTTTAAGGCATAATGGGGGATGATAGACGGTGATAACTTAGAAAGTATAATGGGGGTTAGCTTTATGAGTTGATCTTTTACCTTTTCGAAATGATCAATTGACTAGGAGAAGACAAGTCCACAGTAGGTGTAGGGTCTGGTGCATGACATGAATCTTCTAGGTTGATGCTGGACATGGACAACGATGATAGGTCAGGAGTGGTGGCACTGTGGATGGAGAAGTAGAAGTTATCATAGATTCCTTCAAAGTTGTATAGGTACAGCCTTTATTTTTGGTATAAGTAAGACATAAGAGATATCAGGATGATCAGAAGAAGATTAAAGTAAGGTTGAGACTCAAAAACATGACATCGACTAAAAAAGGTATTGATGAAAAAATCATGTGAGTATTAATGATACCCATTTGAACCCGAGAATAACCAAGAAAGAGAATTTGAGTTTCACAGTCTAGTACTCTTTTTTTCGTGAAATTGGTAACTTTGTATATTCCTCAAAAGACAGTACTAAAACTGGACTGATCAAATTTTTTACAACTTGTAAAATACTACTATCTTTTACTAAATTGAGTCCAGCACATCAATTATAGAGATAATATCGTTTGAGTATAACTGATTACACCAAAAACAAATAATGTAAGACAATTCAGTTTGACATTTTGCATACTATTCTCTACACTATGAAAAGTTCTAAGGTTCCTTTCCTTCCATATTGCCCACCATATACTAGCTGGGATAATTCTCCATCTATCTCTGTTCTTGGATTGCTTTCCTGCTTCCTCCCAACTCTGGATTGCTTCTATGATCTTGGCAGGCATGGTCCATGACATACCCTTAACATTCAGGAATAACCTCCATAGTTGGCCGGTGATGTTGCAGTGTAGAAAGAGATGGTTAACTGTCTCAACCGTTTCCCTTTCCCCACAAAAGAAACATCTAGAAGATAATGGTATCCCCTTCCTCTTTAAGTTGTCTTGGGTCAGTACATTTTCTTTGGATAACAACCAGACAAAAACATACCACTTTGAGTGGGATTTTTGACTTCCAGATTCCTCTCCATGGCCATTGACTTTGAGACTGATTGGAGTGATTCAGACAGTTGTATGCACAACCCACCTTGAAACTGCCCTTCCGATTGCCTTTCCACCGCAAAATGTCTTGACCCCCTCCCAGACCATTAAATTGCCCAATGGTGTTGAAAAAATCTACTACTCTTTGAATCTCCCAATCACTTAATTGTCTTCTAAAAATGAAGTTCCACCCTTGAGGAGTCCAGTGATCTGCTATGTTCTTCTGTTGGTGAGATACTAAGAGAATATATATCAGGATACAAGATCTCTAGCCTACCTGCCTCATGCCAATCATCCTTCCAGAATTCTGTTTTCTCTCTATTCCCCACTTTAATCTTTGTATTAGTCTTAAACTCAGACCACAGAGATCTAATGGATTTCCATATACTGACCCCATATGACGTACTCACCTCTTTGGTCATCCAGTTGTCTTCCTCTACATATTTTGCCTTAATGACTTCCTTCCAGTAGGACTGTTCTTCATTATTGAACTTCCACAACCATTTCATTCTAAGGGCTTTTCTCTGATTCATCAAGTTCTTTATTCCTAGACCTCCATGCTTCTTTCCCACTATCACAACATCCCATTTGCCCAAGTTGTAGGCTTTTCTCTCACTATTTCCTTGTCATAGAAATTTTCTTCTGATTTTATCTATCCTAGTGATTATCCTTTTGGGGATTGGAAATACTGACATCATATAGGTTGGTAGTGAATCAAGAACATAATTAATCAAGGTCAACCTGCCACCCCTAGAGAGATATTATGATTTACATCTTGCTAGCTTCATTTTACATTTCTTAACCACTTTGTTCCAAATTTCATATGATTGAGATTTGGCCCCAAAAGGCATCTCAAGATATGATGTAGGCAGTTCTCCAATTTCCTCTCCCATTTCCATGTTGTGTACTTC
This sequence comes from Solanum virginianum, assembly GCA_000787875.1. Taxonomy (NCBI): domain Eukaryota; kingdom Viridiplantae; phylum Streptophyta; class Magnoliopsida; order Solanales; family Solanaceae; genus Solanum; species Solanum virginianum. The sequence goes on along the minus strand of DF358082.1, from coordinate 81,685 downwards.
ATTAATTGGATAGAGGTGGCTTTTCCTCCATTTAATGCATAGACCAGAGAACCCTTCAAACAACCCTAAGATCACCCTCAACATCTTTAGTTGGCCCTCATCAGCATCACATAATATCAAGGCATATAGTAGATGGGTAAGTTCCACACTATCTACTTCAGGTCTGCTGACCTCAAAGCCTCTAAGCCATCCCCACACTTTAGCTAATCTGATCATACTGTTCATTCCTTCCATAACAAGTAGGAAAAGGGAAGGAGACAGAGGGTCTCCCTGCCTCAGTCCCTTCTCCGGATCCATTTATAAGTACTGAGAATCTCACAGTGCTGATACATTGTCTGATCCACCGGATCCACTTCATCCCAAATCCCATTCTCCCCATTGTGGTCAAATGATATTCCCAATCAACATGGTCATAGGCTTTTTCTATGTCTAGCTTACAAAGTATTCCAAGTTTCTTTTGCTTTTGTCTGGAATTCATTGCCTCATTAGCTATTAGTACTGCATCCTTGGTTTGTCCTCCATGGATGAAAGCCTTTTGACGGGAATCCACAAGTTTAGCCATTACCCCTTTTATTCTCTCTATCAGAACTTTAGCAAAAAGCGTGTAGATGCTGCCTATTAAGCTAATAGGCCTGAAATCTCTTAGTTCCCTGGCACCTTTCTTCTTTGGGATGGGATGAGGGTAATAAATATTGCATTCAAACTTCTTTCAAACACTTCCTGAGCAAAAAGGTTTTAGAAAGCTTTCATGATGTCCTCCTTTACCACCTCCCAGCATTTTAAGCAGTTACTCATGGTTAACCCATCAGGACTGGGTGCTTTATCAATTGCACACATTTTTAGACATTTTAGGACTTCATTCTCCTCAATGTTCCTTTGCAGGTTCTCATTTCCTTCCTATGTTAACCTAGGGCAATTGGCATCAGTATATGCAGGTTTCCAATCAGTGGTCTCAGTATATAGCTTCTTATAGAAATCTACTATCTCCCCTTCAATTCTGGCAGGATCTTGGGATAGCTTGGATTATCAGTTGATCAATTTTGTTGTACCTCTTGTATTGATTGGCCATTTTGTGGAAGAACTTAGTGTTCCTGCCCCCCTCCTTTAACCATAGGGATCTTGATTTTTGTTTCCATGAAATTTCTACATGTTTAAGTATTTCCTCGAATTCCAGTAATTTGGAGTTCTTCCTTGTTTCCTCATCTTTAGTTAGTGATCAGCCCTTACTAACTTCAAAAATAGCCAGTTCTTTGAGTAGGTTCATCATTTTAGCTCCCAGATTCCCTTCATCACTCCTGCTCCAAACCGCTTTCGTTTTAGTGCCTTAAGTTTTGAAGCAAGTATGAAGTCCGGTCTCCCAGAATAGCTAAAGGCGTCTCACCATTCCTTGATTCTGTTTGTGAACCCTTATGTGTCTAACCACCAGTTTTCAAACTTGAAATAATTTTTGTTTTGGTTCCTCATCCCGCCCACTAAAGCAATAGGAGTGTGATCTGATCTGAGCCTTTGTAAAGCAATCTGTTTGATGTTGTTGAAGTCTTGAAGCTATCGTTCCATTCTTTTGATATCAGGACCCTATTAATGCTGGAGGCAATGTCTTGATTATCTCTTTTGAACCAAGTATATGGGCCATTCTCTAGTTGTATGTCGATCAACTTCAGATCTTCTGTGAAATCTGAAAATTCTCCCATGTCTTTTATTCTTCTCAAACAGTTTCTCTTTTAGATGAACCTCACCACATTGAAATCTCCACACACAGCCCAAGGTCCCTCTATCAGACCCCTTATAGCCCCTATTTCCTCCCAGACAAGCCTCCTTTCCACATAGTAGTTGGGAGCATAAGCCCCTGTGATGTGACAAGTGAAGTTTTGAAGTTGAGCTTCAAATTTGCAAGTTATGGAGTAGATGCCAGTCTCCAAAATACCCCCTTCCACACTTTGCTGTCCCACAACATAAGAATTCCCCCTCTAGTCCCACTAGCTTCCAAACACACATGTTTAACCCATCTACCTCCCAAAATCCTATGTTGCTCGGACTCTTCAAAAATGTCGATGCGTGCGTGCTGGATCCTCCAAAAATAGTGTATTTTTGAAGGATCCGACACGGGTGCAACAACATTTTTGGAGAGTCCGAGCAACTTAGCCCAAATCTGCCTAATCTCCTTCCTCTAACTTAGTTTCTTGCAAACAAATGATGTTTGCATTCCATCCCCCCCTAACACTTTTGACTAATCTTCTCTTATCCCTGTTATTCAGTCCCCTTATATTCCATGAAACCAATTTAAATTTCATCTATCACTAGTGAGCAGGTTTCTCCCCATACCCCTGTGTCCACCATTTTTGAATTTCACATCAAAGCTTACTAGAGTTTTAACTCTTGAGAACCTCTGAATCTTGTTTTCTTGCCAACAACCTCTGCTTCCATTTTCTGGCTTGTCGCAAACTGTCCACTTGAAGTAATAACTCCAGCGCCTCCTCTTCATGGCCTTGGAAATCAACACCCAAAATTTTACCCAATCTGATCAAGTTTTTTTGCACCCAGTTTGAAGTCTCCCTCTCCTTATTCGTTATTACTTCTTATTCTTGAATTTGCAGCAGTTCTGGTTCCTCACTCTCCTAGTCCTTCGTGAGAGTGATC
>DF358082.1:51089-78981 GCA_000787875.1 Solanum virginianum | reverse complement strand
CGTGAGAGTGATCGATCTATTGTCCTCCTTTTCTGTAATCCCTCCCCCTTAATTTATTATCATCTATCTCTATTAAGTGGCGTTGAGATTCGATAATTGATTCTCCGATCATGTTTACCATCTCCTTCTCCGCATGGGCAGATTGCTTCGAGACCTGTGTGGTTGTTCTTTCTGTATCTTGGTCGTATTGCAGCTCTGGGAGTTCTGGAAAATTACCACTGTTAACTGGTATTGGGCTTTTACAAGCTCTGTCATTAAAAATGACTTGACTTGAAAAGTGTGGCCCATTCTTAAAAAGGAGTTTCCTCTTTATATTGGACTGCTGATGGCCCAAAGCTACTTCCTCAATCAAATGGGACATGTGCCCCCCATGTGGCCACCCCCTGTCTTCCTTTAACAGCTCTACCCACTTTTTCCTTTTTTTTTTTTTGAGAATTAGTACTGTTGTATTCTTCAACATTGGGAATGCTGGCCACATTAAAACCATATTACAAAGAAATAGACTATAGCTTTACAGAGCTCCTAGAAATTCTACTAACTCCTCAGATTCCTCTATACAATTATGTTTACACCAAAAAAATAAGGTCACCAAACAATTCCATTTCACATAATGGACTGATTTGATCTTGTCTTTGAAACACCTCCCATTCCTCTCCCTCCAAACGGACCACCATATGCAAGAAGGTATTGTCCTCCACCATTTTTTCTGACTTTTACTTCCCCCTCTTTTCATCCAACAACTCATTAAGTCAGCTGTGTGTTTAGGCATTATCCACACTGTCTTTGTGAGACTGAAAAACAGATTCCACAGTTGCGCAGTGAATTTGCAGTGTAGAAACAGGTGATTGTTTGTCTCCCCAGTCTCATTGCACAAAAAACATCTAGTCACCACAACTCTCCCCTTCTTTTGTAACACTCATGTGTAAGGCATGCTTTTTTAACCACTAGCCATGTAAAGCATTTCACTTTTGTGGGAGCTATATTCTTCTAGATATTTCTCCATATTTTCAGTTCTTCCTCCTGCATAATGCTATTCTCTCTCTGGTATAACTTATTTACTGTGAAACTTCCTTCTGGGCTGTGTCTCCATCTAAGTCTATCAGATTCCATTGTTGTCCCACTAAAAGTGTCCACCTCTTTTAGCAAATCAACTATTCTTTCCACCTCCCAGTTATTTAAGTGCCTTCTGAAGTTAAGATCCGAACCTTGGGGGGACCAACACTCAGACACAACAATTCCAGAGTTACTTGAAAGTAACATGAAATCTGGAAATTTAACTTGTAGTGGTACTTCCTCTATCCAGTTATCCTTCCAGAACCTAACATTGTAACCATTACCGACTCTGATGTTAGAATTCTCCTGGAGCTTAGACCATAGACCTCTAATAGCCTTCCATACACCCATCCCATAAGTGCAATTCACTTCATTGGAGCACCAAGGACTGTTCTGACCAAACTTGTGAACAATTACTTCCTTCCAGAGGGAAGTTTCTTCATCACAAAACCTCCAAAGCCATTTCATCAAAAGGCACCTGTTTTGAATTTTTAGATTCTTTATTCCTAGTCCTCCTTGTCCTTTTCGTAACTGAGTGACCTCCCATTCAACAAGATTATATCCCCCCCTCTCTTTGTTGCCTTTCCACAAAAAATTCCTTCTTAGTCTATTTAGCTTCTTCACTACACTAGAAGGAATGGGAAACAAGGACATCACATATGTAGGTAAAGAGTCCAACACTGAGTTAATTAGTGTGACTCTTCCCCCTAAAGGCAAATATTGTGCTTTCTAGTGTGCTAGTCTCTTTTCAGACCTTTCTATTATGTTTTCCCTTATCTCCACTTCTTTGTACTTCCTGCCAAGTGGCATACCCAGGTACACAGTAGGCAAATGGCCCACTTCGCATCCCAACGCACTAGCCAAAGACTGAATATTTGTTACTTCTTTAATGGGGAAGATGCTACTTTTCCTCCGGTTCACCTTTAGACCAGAAACAGCTTCAAATACCACCAGCATGGCTCTGACATAGGTAACTTGTTCCACAGTAGCTTCACAAAAACTAATGGTGTCATCTGCATATAGCAAATGGCATATCTCCAGTTCACCCTGCCCTATTCTGAGGGTTTGTTCAGCCATGTTCATATTTGGGAACTCGAACAGAAACATACCCCCATACATTTCATAGATGTTAACTCCAAATGCCTTCTTCCGGAGTGTTGACGACCATCTTCTTATCTCAGACAAAGTTGGCTTCTCCCTCACCTGTCCTTCCAGATGACCTACTAGGCATCTTTCTAGAAGCCCATTATCTTGGTCTTCTGCTTCTGTGAGGACTTCAATAATGCTAGCATTGTTCGTAATCTCTACCTCCTTTATGGTCTTTGATTGCCATTTACTATCCTTAACTGCTTTTGCATAAGGTAGTTGGCTTTGGTTACTCTAGGAGGTCCTGGTACATCCATTCTTTTTGAGCCTTTAATGAACCTTTCAATTTTAAATGCTATGTCATCCCATCTCACATTCGAAGCTAATTCTGGTATGACCAGTATGGACCTACCCCCATTATGGATGGAAATGATACTGATGAATCTTCCATGTTTGTTATGTTTCAACAACAATATACCCAGTGAAATCCCACAAGTGGGGTCTGGGGAGGATAGAATGTACGCAGACCTTACCACTACCTCATAGAAGTAGAGAGGCTGTTTCCTGGGAACCCTCATATCAAAACCCATAAGCAGAAAAAAAACTAGATAAGAAATGCTCTGCCTCATTTTCTGCAGTTCTCCATCTTCTGATTGTTTTCTTCTGATCGCTGGAAGCTTCTCTGAGAGAGCAGCAGATCCATTCCATGGTTTTGCTGCTCATGAAAGATTGGGATCCAAACAAAACAAAAAGGAGTTGGACAACTGATCTCTTTATCACTCTAAACTCTTTTCTTTATTTTCCCGGATGTCTTTTTAATCCTGCATTGGTCAGTCGTTTGACACAAAAAAGGGCAAGCCCGGTGCACTAAAGCTTCCACTATGCATAGGAGTCAGTCGTTTGGCATGCCCTAAATTGTGCCATAATATTTCTTGATAGTTTTTTTGTTATACAGGAACATGGTACGAGATAGATGATTGGCACAAGGCATGAATCACAAGGCCTCTACTATCTTGCCTCTCCTAATTCACAGACATTTGGGACATCAAAGTTTATTCAAGCTACAAAAGATTGTACGTAGTTATCTGGTCTATCCACATTAGATTGTGAGTTGTGTCAACTTCGGAAACACACCCCAACTACATGTATGCAGAGTTTGTTTTGATATATGAGGTTTTAGCAGAGTCAGTTCAACCTTAGGATTTAATTATTTTGTTAGTTCACTGATGGCTATTCAAGATGCACTTAGATTATATTAATGAAAGATCACTCTGAGTTGTTTTTTATATTTGAGAGTTTTTGTGTCGAAATGCAAAATCAATTTGGTCTTTCTATTCATAGCTTTAGAATACTTGTCCTCTTAGTTTCAGCAATTTATGACTCTACAAGGAATTATTATCAGTTATTATGAGGCATTTGTTTCCCCTTCAAATAAAGAGAACCCCTGATTACCTCCAGTGTCAGTCTGAGCTACTTAAGCATAAATATGTGGTCGATCATGGATAGAATAACGTACATCACAAGTGTGTCCAAGCTTATGAAAATAACTACACCTAGGTCGAGGTCTTTCAAACTGACCTCCTCCTCGCCGATTCTTCATAGATTGAGATGTTCGATTTTCTGTGGTTTGAGATGCGAGAACGAAGGAGTCAATAGTTGGTGATGAGACCACTTATGATTGGGAGGCGCAACAAGGCAAAGTAAACTAGAGAATAGTTCATCAATTTTAATAACCGTAGGAATAGCAAAAATTTGATCACACATGAATCAAGGTCATTAGGAAGTCCAACAAGTGGAGATGTTTGTCTTTCCTCCTATTTTTTTTTCAAGTGTTGTAGTAATTGGATCAACCTCTCAAATTCCTCCATGTTTGCTTGTACGTATATGTTATTAGTGTATAAAACGCGAAGATTTTCTCAACTGAATAACATATTTGGAATGGATGACACAACGACATCAACTTGATCAATAGATCTCCACATGATACTAAATTGAGCGTCAATCTTCTCAGTTGCTTGCATTGTGTTTTGGTCTTTTCATCATCTCGCGCCTATTTTGTTAAGTGATCTGAACACCTTGACCTTTGCACCACAATTCAATTGAGGAAGCCCTAGCAAAATTATTTGAACTTCCTTTTAACAGTTTAGAAGTAGGTTATAAAAAAGTGGTTCGAAATTAATCATAGGGCTTGAACTTTTGATTCCTATGTTTTTGGAGTTGAAAACATCAAGTCTCTCTCAAATCCGAGAGACATGACTCAAAAATTTCAAGAAAATCAGACCATAGAGAAAAACACCAAGTTTCGGTCTAGAAAGCTAGTCCAGAAGCTCTTGTGAATCTGAAACAGTGCTGGATCTTGTCAGAAAAATTGCCGGGAAAATAAAAGGTGATCAGATCTTGAATAAAATGGTATGGTCAGCTTGAGATCTCTTTGCAACCCTGACAGTAGAAATATTTCTTGAAAACTGTCTGGAACAGCCTGGTATCACCGGAAATAGTGCTGAAGTAGCTGAAACTCTAATTCCATTGTTGGAATGGTGATGCACCTCAATTGGTGCATTTGGAATACCCTTGCAAACACGACAAAAGAGAAAAATTGTTGGATCTCGCTGGAAAACCTTGCACACACTGGCACTTGAGATCACGTGCTAGCCAAAACCCAGAATGTTGCCGGCACGTCAGAAGCTTGGTCTCGGAGGGGTGACCAGGTTTTGGTTGCCAGAGATCCGATGGGATTGGTTTTCTTACAACACAAGAGTGAAGTGATGCAAATCAGACCTGAGAAGTTGCCGGAAAAACGCATGACAACTCAGTTTTCTGCCCCGTATGTTTCTTAATGCGGCTCTAATACTATGCGAAAAATATAGGAGAAAAATATTATTGAATTGTGTATCTACATTATTACACTGAGCCTTGTTTATAGATACTACATTGCAATCCTCCTTTTCTACGTAGGATACTATATACAGTCTTATTCCTGTTCTGACAAAAATTTTAGAGCTCTTTTTCAATTGCCACCGGTACTATATTTTCATTATTTACAGGTCATTAATTGGTACCGACACCAGTAAAGAAAAAATATCAAGGATACCTTGTACAATCCTATTCCTGTTCCTTTTATAACAAAATCTTTAAACTCTCTTTCATTGCAAGCGGTAAATATATTTTCACTATTTACAGACCATTAATTGGAGAAATCAGTATTGTTTACTGACACCAGTAAAGAAAAATATCAATGTTAATTAGAAAACAAACCAATTCTTAGATAGGTATTGGAGTCTTTTTACTACGCTAATTCAATGGTTAATTTAGTATAAGAGCACACGACGTGGTGTGTGAGTTATGCTCGCAAGTCACAGGTTCAAACTCGCCTAGTATTCAAGTGGAGAAGAATAGAAGGGCAGAACTGCTATACCAGTTTGAAACCGTGCGTATGGCCCTTGAATGTTTTTTGATTATAGAAAAAATAATGTGTTGTTTTCTTTTTATTTACTTGGCTGTTGTTTTTAAGTTGGATTGTGAGCTTTCAGAATTTTACGAATGTACAAGCTGTCAATTGTTTGTATCAATGGAATATGAATGCTTTTAGAGTGTTTTCATTTTAGTTGCATGAGTAAATAATCTTCATCTGAATTTGGACAGACATTTTGGCCTTGTGCACTGAGATGAGGCCAGTTGTAATGGTGGACTATGGAGGGAAGATGCCTGAACTGCAAGAACGGCTTTGTGCATTCCTTAAGCATTGCAAAGAGGTTAGCAAGTTCAAAGTATAGTGTGATACATTCTGACTTTCTGTCCCTTGAAGGGATTGGGAACTGAAAAGAATTGATTTCTCCACTCACTTATAGTTTTCCTAGTTTATATTTCTTTGACATGTTTGCTATGTGTTATTTATTTTGTCAATGTTGTGGTTGTTTGTAATCAGTTGTGTAAGATGCGGTCTCCAAGGAAAATATTTTGGCCAAAAGGGCAATATTGGCTTCCTTCACGCTTTGGATGAAGTCATATTTCTTTGCAAACATCTCAACTATTACTTACACAAATTTCAATCCACATCCTAAACTTCGAGGGAAGAAAATCTACATCTAAACATTATTGGCAACCTTTAATGCTCAAAAATATCACCAAAACTCAATCCCCATATCACATGCTACTCTTTTTATGATTACTATATATTACCCTACTTCTATAACAATAAAACATGGGTAAGTGATCCCGAACACTATAACGATCCATATCCCAGAAAGCCGTGATGACACTTAATCTAACCCATCATGCGAATAATGCAACAAGATTGCATGCAAAATGAAAGACATTAACATATATAAGGGCATCAAATACGATGTAATCTAATACAACCTTCCTGGTGTCATAGGTCATGAGCTACTAGGAATAGGAAATAAGACTTTAATATGAATAATACATCATCTGCTTGAAATAAAAAATAGAAGTAAAGGACTATAAACTACCATGAACTAGGTGGCAACTCGACACTAGAATGCTGGTAGATCTTCAAAGCTCCCACGAATTACACAACATTGCAATTCGTATCTATTCACAAAGTGCAACAAGTGTAGTATGAGTATACCAACATATGCTCAGTAAGTATCATCGATTGCCCCCCAACAAGGTAGGAGCAAGATTTATAAAAAAAACTCACTTTAGACCTGTGCAATTATTTTGTCTAACAACTTTAATGTAAAAGCACATAAAACATCTCAATTAACAACAAAAGCATATACAAATAGGGACATATATAACATATAATAAATTGCACTATCTCAACTATCCAAGTTCAATGCGGCAAATGCACCAAATCTACATATATAATGATATACACAACTTAGCATTTATATGAAATGCTTGAACATCAATCAATAATCTAATTACCAATATACATGATAAAAACTCTAACTTTACTCAACACTAGCGCTCCATCACAAATCAATCCTACATGTACACTGCTTGGGTGTTTCGGGTGACATAGGTACTCATGAGGGACAAATTGATATCCATATGCCTCACGAACAACTCACGTGCCATAACATAAACCGCACGAACAACTCACATTTTATTCATAAACCTGCATGAACAACCTCACGTGCCATAGTCACATCTAGGTGTGCAAGCAGATGTACAAATTATAATGCATATGTGTAGTGCATGGCTATCAACTACACATGTAATCTGACGTATAACTCATAATGTTAAACTAGCAAAAGTACAATGCACCTTTACATTGTACTCACATCATAGAAATGCTTAAAGTAGTCATGGGACATGAAAGAACATAGCAAGTATGTCTATCACAGCAACCTATAGCCCACATAGCATTTATAATCCCGGTGTTTGCATATATACGCGTCACCTCATATATAAGGTACCTTGATACATAGAAGGGCAAATTCGGTGCATTAAAGCTCCCACTATGTGCGGGGTCTGGGGAAGGGCCCGACTACAAGAGTCTATAGTACACAACCTTACCTTGTATTTTTGCAAGAGACTGTTTCCAGGGCTCGAACCCATGACCTCTTGGCCACATGGTAACAACTTTACCAGTTACTCCAAGGCTTCACTTGATACATAGTATATGTAAAATAGTACTCCCTCTGCCCCCAATTTAAGTGTCTTACTTTCCTTTTTGGTCTGTAAAAAAAAAAAGTCTCCTTCTAGACTTGGTGTGTTTTCCAATTCCAACATTTTACATGGCAAGTTTAGAGCCACAAGATTTGAAGTTTTACACACATCTTTAATTTAAGACCACACGATTCAAAAATCTCCCTTTGTCTCATATACTCCGTGCCCAGTCAAACTAATATACCTAAATAGGGACAAAGGCAGTATCAATTTTGGGAAATTTTCCAATTGAGGTCAAAGTCTTAAACTTATTTCAGTCCGAGTGAAACTTTAACTGTCCAAATAGCTTTACTGCGTTCGGATTCCATCAAACGACTCCAATCTATTTTTAAAGATTACTCATTGAAGAAGTATTGGGGGGAGGTGATCAAACAAGATATGACGAAACTTCATTTCACCGAGGACATGACCTTAGATAGATAGGAGTGGAGGTCACATATTAGGGTAGAAGGCTAATAGGCTAGTAGGGTAGGGTGATGTCTGGTCTTGTGATATAGTAGGGTAGTAGGATTAGTCGTGTCTTTATATCGTGTGTTTTCATTATTTGTTTTATATTTGTTACTTTTATTGTATTTATATATTTTTATTTGCTTTTCAATTTTAGTTGTTCCTTTTTTTTTTTTCTTTTCTTTTCCTTTTCTTTTTCATATCTAGTATCTTCTGCTTATGGGGCTTGATTTTTGAGACGAGAGTTTTTCTAAGAAACATCCTCTCTATCTCTATGAGTTAGTGGTAAGGTTTGCGTACATTCTACCTTCCCCAAACCCCACTTGTGGGATTACACTGGGTATGTTGTTGTTGTAGTACTCACCGATGTCAAATATAACTGCAGAGGTGTATTTCATAATTAAGGTCACAATCAAAGTCAAATCAACCCCAAACTCTATGGTCAAACCTTGAAATAAATTACATGGGGTTACCTATAACCCTATGATATTCTTCAAGTACAAACATGATAAAGAGTCAATATTTGCTTTTTTTTTTTTGGGACTTTTGTGTAGGAAACTGAAGTACCACTTAATAAAAATAAGTTATCTACTACTGTTTTCAGGACTGCTCAATATTTAAGCCTTTGCATGTTATGGTTATAGGAGATATGATATACTTGGTTCATGCGAGAGCATTTGCAGAGTTTGTTAAGTCTAGTTTGAACTTGGAGCCGAGACTGATCTTTGTAGACCTTGAACACGATCCTCCAAAGGTAGCTCCTTTATTGTCTGCTATAACATTGAACCATTTTGTTCATGTATCCTTTCCTTCTCATGTTTCTTTACAAAGATTTATAAAGTTACTACAGATTATAACACAAGCAGAAGAAAGCTCTGTGGCTGCTGAGCTTGTATTGGCTCAAAAGACATTTTCGTCTGTCTTTTCTGAAAATGGAATACAGATTGATCACTTGGAACATCAGAAACAAGAAGTTAGAGCAAACACTGACTCATCTTTCTATAAGCCAACTTCTTCATTGTCTTCCGAAGTAATTGATCTCGGTGAATGCATTAAAGATAGTCATGTTACAATCCCAACTCTAAATGGGTAACTCCCTTATCTAAATCAGCATGTCTATACTACATGTCTATATTACACCTGATGAGAATATTTATTGCTTTTATGGGTTTCAAATATCTATCTAATTATTTAAACTTGTGTTCAGATATTATGTGTAGAAATGATTTGATTAGGGATATGATTAGGATTTTGATGTGTAATGATTCATTATAAAGATTGTACTGTACATATTGCAACAACATACGCAGTGAAGTCCTACTAAATGGGGTCTGGGGAGGGTAGAATGTATGCAAACCTTACCACTACCTTGTGGAGGTATAGAGGCGGTCTCTGAAAGACCCTTGGCTCAAGTGCATCAAACCCAAGTAAAAGAATAGCAGCTAATAAGAAAAGCAGTGTAACGTCTACAAGAAAGAACAATAACTGCAACAAAATAGTGTGATAGATTGTACATATTGTAATTACTATTTATCCCAACCAAGTTTGAGGGAAATAATCAAGTTTGTGAAATTCTCAATCTCTTTGAAGTTACCTTTTCTTTTTAAAAAAAATCCCAATCTCTTTGTGGTGTCAGAACCAAGGAACTGGTCTCTAAAGAGTCTAAAAGTTGTTAGATAGTGGCTTGAGTCTCAGTGTGGAAAACTACTTCACTGCCTGAGCCTCATCTCCCATTCCTAGGACCTTCCAAGGCGGAGGCCTCTCTAGGAAGGCTTGCAAGCTCTCAGCCTCTCAGCAATCGTTTCCTTTAAAACTTACTACTGAAATCCTTCTGACACAACAAGAGATCCATTACGCGGCAACCTTTTTTGTCGGATCTTCTGTTTAGAATGTTGCATATGTCTTACCAAGCCCCTTGTCGCTTCCAGGTTAGAATTCCTATGGTCTGACACTTAGAAAATTTATTCCAAATTTCAAGAGGGGTTCTATGAAACCCCTTTTTATGGCTCGTAGAAGAAATTATTGGTCGTAGACCCACTCGTAGACTCAACTCGACTCAATTCTTCACCAAGTGTTAAGGGGATCTACGAGACTCCCCATCTAGGGGCCGTAGATGCAGCTCGTAGATGCCCATATGGTGCAGGACCAGATTCAATGCTTGGGCTTCAGGGACTTATCTAGAGTTATGATAATTTTGGGGGGTGTTACAGTAACACAGTCAACTACCTTTACTTCCGATGCCTCTGATGATCTACTCTAGTCTGTGCCATGATCTTCTCTAGTCCATGCCATTCGAGTCTTGCAAATTGTCATCAATTAGTTCCTAGTCTTTCTTAGGAAAGAAAGAGCAGCAGATGATAATGAGAAACGGGCATCACATCTAATTGGGTGGAAGGATGAGGAAAAGTCATGCCATGGTGTGGGAATAGCCCTCGTCTCATGTAAAGACTATTTACAAGAATGGCGGGGTAGTTTACAGTACTCTACGACATTCAGGGGTGGATGTAGACCCATTGGGTAGGGATAATCATTTCGGTCCTGGTAGAAGTGGTGAACGTTCTCAACAACCAAAATGATTGTGATGAAGGGAGCCTATGAGTCACTGAAATGGCGGCAGGAGTGTCCTTTTTCTATCAATAGAGGGAGCAAAACGTGGGCTTTGCTCACAATATGATAAAAGAAACAAGAGTCAAAGTTTAGACCACTCACAATATCTATTGAAAGGATCATGAAAGAGGTGGTCAAAATGGTACTCGAATCTATTTTTCAATCTTGAGTTTTCGGACACATTGCACTTCCGTGTGGGTCAAGGCTTCCACGATGTCCTAAGATGGATCAAAGAAGAGCAGGAAACCTCTCGTTGGTTTTTGGAGTTTGGCATCAGGAAGTGTGAAATTTCTCTTCTTTTGAATGTGACTCATTTCAGCTTGTGAAACATATTCACACTTAGTTTGCCAAAAGAGTCAAATTTAACATATTTTGATTCTGTGCAATCAAATATGGTCTAAGTCGTGTCATTTGAAATTTGAGGTTTTGTGATTGTTGCCTTTATGATGTTGTCTCTTCTTATTCTACATGGACGCTTTCTATGATGAATTGTTCTTAATCTTTCAAAATTATGTGCAGAGATTCATTATCAATTTTGTTTCTATGTAAATGTCATGCAGTGATAATGCCAAGTAATACTTATCATATATCTTCGCTAGTTTGATGTCTTCTTAGGGAATCATTCACCAGACTTCTTGTGCATATACTCAACAAAATGGGGTCGCCTAACGTAAAATTTGGCATCTCAGGTAAATTGCTTGTATGTTGCTTATACACTATCAAGGTCCTCTCATTTTTGGTGGTATGTTGTTCTCAAAACTTACTATCTTATTAATCGTATGCGCTCTACTCTGCTGTAAAATGGAAGTCCTGATTCAATTCTCTTTCAAGATCAAAAAATCTCACCATCTTCCATCATGAGCTTTTAGTTGTTCTTGCTTTGCTCTAATTTACAACTGGAAAGATATGCTCCAGTCCAATCAGTTACAAATTCCATTATCCAACAACATAGCAAATAAATATTTATCTCTGCAGATGTAACCTTTTTGAGACATCTCTCCTTATTTTCACCAAATACCACAAATAGAAATCTAATTCCTCAAGTTCTGCCAGTTCCTATGCTCCTGGACCACAAGTCGCCTCAAGCCAGATTCAGTTTTCCTCTTCGGGTCTATATTTGACACACTCATCTCCCTGCTAACATTGATGATAATTTTTCTCATGATACAAGTACACTGTTAGCTCTTGATGGAAAGAAGTCCTAAAATGCAAATTGGTGAATCCAATCCTTGGTGCACTAATTTGAGCTCTAATATCTATGGCCTAGGGGTTTGGAGGACAATCAGAGATTTATGGCCTAAGCTAGAGATGAATTTGCAGGTGAAAGTGGGGGATGACAGAAAAACCAAGTTCTGGAAGGATACCTGGAACGAACAAACTCCACTGATGGACTCTTTTCAAGATATGTATATCCTTTGTGCTATAACCCTGAGGTTAACATCAATGTTTGTTGGACTGCGCAAGGCTGAAATTTATCCTTCGGGAGATTTTTGAATGACTGGAAGAAGGAAAGGCTGGCCAATCTTCCAAAAGGAATTAATGAATTAAGGGGATCAACTCTGAACCTGACACCTTAAGATGGAAACAAAGCAAAGATGGGGCATTCACTGTTAATAAGGCTTGCAAGAAGGGGAGGATGGTGCAAAATAATGTATACCAGAGAGCATGGAAAAAATATGGAGTAGTGTAGCACCAACTAAAGTGAAGTGCTTCACATGGCTTGTGGCCAAGAGAGCATGTTTCACTCATCAAGTTAGAAGAAAAGGGGTGCTGTTATAGTTTCCAGATGCTTTCTTTGCAAAGAAATAGATGAGACTAACAACCAATTTTTCCTGCATTGCAAATTCACAGCACAAATATGAGCACTTCTTCTCAGTCTCACCAAAACAAAGTGGACCATGCCTCAGCACACTGCGATTTGTTAAGTTGTTGGATCAGAAGAGGATGGAGCGAAAGCGAGAAGAAGTGATGGTGGTTGATACCCCAATGCATTTGATGGACTGTTTGGGGAGAAAGAAAAGGGAGAAGTTTAAAGATAGATTCAGTTCCATTCAAAAAGTCAAATGGAATTGTATAGTATTTTTTTAATTTTTGGTGTAAAGAGATAGACTTAGAAGGTATCAATCAACTTGTAGATTTATTAGGATCACTGCAAGTATTTCCTTATTTGTGTTTGCATCTTTTGCAAGGTCTCCAACTTGTCCTTAATGCTGTGGAATACAAAATTACCAGTTTCCAAAAAAAAAAAAAACAATGGAACTGTTAGCTCTTGATGACTTATCTCTTGTTCCTCAGTCATCTGCTCCAATTGCGTCTTCATCTGAAGAAGTGACTCCACCTATTGTTATTCACAAATGCCTTTCCTTATTTAATGGGGGATCTATACAAATGACTTCTTCATTAAGTTCTGTATCTTTTCAGAAGAAGGGGCAATTCCTTCCACTTTATTTATCCCCAATTAAAAACTTATCGTATAAGGATATTAATTCCTTCATACTTTAAGTGAAATCTGCTTGAGTTTTTGACTACATCTGCATAGATTGTACTCATGGTGGAGTTGCTTACCATCCTCTGTAAACAGCCTAAAGTGAACCCTGCCATTCCCCCCCCCTCCCCCTTCGCACCTCAAACTCAATCATGAACTTTCCGAGGCCTGATGATGGTAAAGCGCAGTAAACATCGAGGTATAAGAGATGAAAGAACTGTGAGACAGGCAAGTCCACTTTTAACTAAGTGTGTGTGTCTGTTGAATGTTTCGCCAGGAATAATTGCTCTTCACAGGAACTAGCACTGGTTTATCAATTCATCCAAAGCCCTCAATCAACAATTTACTTCTGTTTTCTTTTAAACTACTACTCTTTTATTTTTAAGGCCAAAAGCCCAAAAGTATTTTTTCCCATGGGTGTGAGCTGTAATTTTTTATTTCCTTAGCATAAGAGCAAAGTTTGGGTAGAATGTAGGCAATTTTTAAATGACCAGCATAACCATTGGAATCGCCGCATACATCATGAACATAGATCTTTTATGCGCGGAGTAGCCCATTCGACCTTTCCTCTCATGCTTCCATTTCTTTCTTGCTTAGCCGATAAGGTTTATTCTTTTCTGATTAATTCATCTGTTCCTCTTTTTGATTACACTTTAAATGCCCACTATGGAGACCATCCATGCATTTTAATAGAATTTGCAAATATAATCCCGTTGATGATCTCAAGTGGCCATTAATGACTTTGCTATAGATAGAGGCGAGAGACTTGCAATAGTGAGGTGTACTTATAAAGTTGTCATGTACAATATATACGTGCACCCGTCATCTGCATTCTCTCTACTATAAGCATCGGAATATAGGCATTCTTCTGATGAATGAAGTTGACCAAGGTTGAGGTCTCTGTCTTTCTAGGGTCTCCTTCTTTGGTATGAACTCGGAGACTTATTTTCCCTTTTTTCTTACATAAACTGTGATTTTTGGGACATTGCTCTTCACAGACTGGCCTGGACTGCCGATTCATAAGGGTCTGAACCTTGGTCGGCTGCCCTACTAAGGTAAGACAATGCTCACCGATTTCTTTGTCTTTTCATACTTCTTGAAATCCACAACCTGTCTAATTTTTCATCATTTAGCTCCCTCACTCCTATACCTTTGTGTCATCCTACACTGAAGGTGGAAAGGTCCCATGTTGGTATTAATGACTGACCTATAGGCCAATAATACTTGGGAATTGGTTTCAATAACGGAAAATCTAATGTTGGATGTCATTGATCTAAATAGTGAAAGTGGATCTTGAATCTTGATGGCCAAAGTGAACTGAAGGTTTGCCTTGTTTCCCAAGGATACAAAGATTACAATTAGATGTTCTCTTCGGTTGCTAAAATTGTGTTTGTCCGACGACTAATCTCTATAGCAACAGTGTGTCTGGACGCTTCATTAGTTGGGCTTAAGAATGCCATTTTACATAGAAAGCTAGTCGAACGAGGTACATATGGAGTAACCACATGGTTTCTTGCTCAAGGGGAGTTACAACTTGTTTGGATGGTGGTTTTCTGTGGTATGGTATGGTATGGTTAATAAGAGAACCATGTTTGTTTTGATCGTTTCTTTAATTATATAGTATGATATGGTTTGGTTTTCATGGTTTTGTAACCATGAAAACCTTCACTTTTGATGTCCCATTGTTTACTTTTTTTTTTCCAATTATGCCCTTACTTTCAAATAATTCTTGTTTACGATTTACTCTTTATTATACTTTAAAAGATTACCCATTTTATAAACTTTATTCTTTATCCTGATTTACTTAATTTTTTTCATAGTCGTATTATTCATTCTCCTTCGCATCAATTTTTGAAGCTTCTCTTCCGTTTCTAGTCTTTTCTCCTACATTTCAGTTTGTTTTTTGAGGTTCATTTTTTTTTTAAAATATTAATAAAGCTACTCCCTCCGTCCCATTTTATGTGACACCTTTTCCTTTTTGGTCTGTCCTAAAAAGAATGTCACCTTACTCAAATTGGAAACAATTTACCTTTAAAATTCCTTTTTTACCTTTAATGAAATGATTCTCAGCCACACAAATATCTAAGAATGATATTAGACCACAAGTTTCAAAAGTCTTTCTTTTTTTCTTAAATACTGTGCCAAGTCAAATGGTGCTACATAAAATGGGACGGAGGGAGTAATATTTTTAATAATTAAGGGCATATTCGTAAATTTATTTGTTACGATACAGTACCATATAGTCAAACCAAACAACATTATCATTAAACAATAGCAAATCATACAATCTATCCAAACATTATATTGTACTATACTGTACCATACCATACAATATCGTACATTATGAAACCATGAGAAATCACCATCCAAACAGAGGGTTCGTATGTTGTCTGAAGCGATAACTTTATGGTTTAAAATAATCTCCTCCTCCTGCATGGTTTGGAAGTTCCAATTTGTTGGTAGATAGTTTTAGCTGTATCAAAATAACTTTTTGTATCCTTTTGTCCCCTCAATTAAAATTCCTCCACTAGCTCCTGCCTCTACAATAGTTGGGTCTCCAGGTTTTGTTTTAGCAGAAAAACTAAAGCTACTAAAAGGAAAGATGAAGGAATGAAGGACAATAGAAACAACTGAAAGCACAAAAGCAGGGAATTTTGGAGGAATTGGCCAAGTGGGAACTTGTGCTAGAGCAAAGAGTGCTTTGAGGAAGAGATCCAAGAGAAAGCAAATTTGGCAATCACTTATGAATGAGTGACTAAGAATAAAGAAATAGGGTGGAGACAAAGATCAAGAATTTCAGTGGTTGAAGTAGGGAGAGCCTAATGGCTTCCCCATGTCCTTTGACTTATCTTTCTGGGACATATTAAAGGAGGATGTCAAGAAGGTTATTGAGGAGTTTTATGCCTGCTAGAAGACTGAGAAGAGCCTCGGTGCTTCTTTTGTAGCATTCGTTCCCAAGAAAGTAGCTGCTTTTGATCTAAAAGACTTTAGGCTTATTGGTATGGGGTGGATTACTGGCTAGATAAGAACTCACATATTCAGAAAAGATGCCTGTTGCAGAAATGAGGATGATGAGATGGAATGTGCGCATGTTAGGAGCTATGTTGCTTGGATCTTCACAAAGTAGACAGGTGCGTGTCGCCCAAAAATAGTGTATTTTTGAAAAATCCGACACGGGTGCGACATTGAAAGTGAAGAGTCTGTACAACTTAGACTAGGATTGACAAGATCAGAAATGAGGCTATTCAGGAGAAAGTGGGAGTAGCCTCTGTGGCGGACAAAATGAGGGAAGTGAGATTGAGATGGTTTGGACATGGGCAGAGGAGGTGCTCCAATGTTCCAGTGAGGAGGTGCAAGAGACTGGTTGTATGGTAGGTGTAGGTTGGAAAAGTATTGGGAGAAGTAATCAGAGAGGGCATGGTGCAGCTTGATATTAATGAGGACATGACTTTAGAAAAAAAGGATTGGAGGTCGCATATTAGGATAGAAAGTTAGTAAGGATGGGTGTTGTCTTGCCTTGTGAAGGTTTAGTGTCTGTCGTAGGACTAATCATGCCTTTGTAGTTCTTGCCATATGTTGTTTATTGTATTTTGATTATCACTCCATTTTACTGTAATTATTGCTTTTCTCTTCTAGACTTTACACTGCTTTTCTTATTAATCTCTATGCTTTCTTTGTTGTTTTCTTCTTCTTTTACTTGGGTTTGATGTATTTGAGCCAAGGCTCTTTCGGAAACAGTCTCTCTATCTCCACGAGGTAGTGGTAAAGTCTGCATGAACCTATCCTCCCCAAGACCGTACTTGGTAGGATTTTATAGGGTATGTTGTTGTACTGGTGTATATAAAGTGATAGCATAATTGCTTGCACATAGGTTGAAAAGGGTGATTGATAAGCTTATGAACAAGAATCAGAAGATCTTTACCAAAAGTAGAAAAATAATGGATGCGGCTCTCATTGCAAGTGAGTGTAGATTCTAGAATGAAAAGGAATACCCCAGGGGTAATGTGCAAATTAGACATTGAAAAGGCATATGATCATGTTAGTTGGATTTTCCTGCTGAACACACTGAGGCAAATGGGTTTTGAAGAGAGGTGGTTGGGCTGAATCAAGTTCTATATAGGCATTGTGAGATACTCCATCCTAGTAAATGGCGGATTCGTGGGTTTCTTCTCATCAGGAAGAGGAATCTGACAGGGTGACCCTCTATCACCCTTTCTATTTATCTTGGTAATGAAGGGGTTTGACAGCTTAATGAGACTTGCTATTCAGAACAGATGGATCAGACGTTTCTAGATAAATGGAAACTATGCTGATACGAAAGAGATTTGTCATCTACTTTATGCAGATGATGCAATGATTTTCTATGAGCAACAGGTTCTGCAGGTCTAAAAGTTAATTAGGGAAAGAGTAGTTTATTTTACCACCTAAGAGGTGACAACATCCAAAGGCAGCTGACATTCTTGGATGGAAAGTGGAGAACCTACCCACAACCTATACAAACACAAAGATGTGGAGATTTATTTATTTATTTGCGATAAAAGATGTGGAGATTTGGAACAACATAGGGGAGGAGACTGAAATAAGCTGGCCAGATGGAAAGCACTATACATTTTCCTTGGAGATAGACATATCCTTATCAATTCTGACTTAAGACTCCATCCCAACTTATTAGTCGTGTTTTTCTATCCTGTGTTGCCATTATCCTTCTTATATATGTTAATTTCATCTTATTTACATAATATCATGTGCTTTTCATTATTGGTCGTTCTTCCTTTTTCTTTCTTTTCCTTTTCCTTTTTTCTCCATATCTAGTTTATTCTGCTTATGGGTTTTTTGAGACGAGGGTTCCCAGGAAACAGCCTCTCTACCTTTGTGAGGTAGTGGTAAGATCTGCGTACATTCTTACCCTCCCCAGACCCCACTTGTGAGATTCCACTGGATATGTTGTTGTACTCCATCCCAACTTATGTTATGGCCCTTTTCCCCTTACCTGCTAAGGTGGTAAAGAAACTGGACAACCTGAGGAGAGATTCTCTGGCCTGGCTATAAATTAAACAAAGCATACAATCTAGTCAAGTGGGAGATAGTTCTGCAAAGCAAAGGAAGAGGGGGTATGGGCATTAGAGATCTGAGGAAGCATAACAACAGTTTATTGATGGAATGGCTGTGTAGATACAATGAGGAGAGGCAATCTCTACAGAAAGACTTCAGTAAATGCAAATATGGGGAGGATGGGTTTTGGTGTAGTAATGAACTGAAGAGATTGGGGGTGTGAAGATCTATTAGAAACCTGTGGCCCAATCTTGAACCAAATTTGTACATCAAGGTGGGTGATGGTAGGAGAACTAGATTCTGGGGGTATGTCTGGCTCACACAAACCCCAAGTTGGGGGATGACAGGATAACTAGATTCTGGTGAGATGTCTGGCTCAAACAGACCTCATTGAAGGACCTGTTCCCTCATCTTTTCGTCTTATACCCCCACCCTGAGGTAAAGATCAGTGATTGCTGGACAAAACAAGGCTGGGACCTTTCCTTCAGAAAGCTCCTAGATGATTGGGAAATTGAGAGAGTAGCCAAATTGTTGGAGGAAGTGGGGAATTTTTATGGCACCAACACTACCCCCAATGCAGTAAGATGGTTTCACATTAAGGATGGAATATTTTCAGTTGGTAGGACATATTTTACCTATAAAGCAGCAGAAACTAGAGTCTGCTGAGAAAGATTGGGGGAAGTCAGCACCAAATAAATGCTGCACTTGGTTGGTTGCGAGAGAGGCTTGCCTGACACATGAAGAATTGAGGGAAAAAGGGAAAGATCATATTCCCCTGATGCTCTTATGGGGGAACACTGGTGAAACTAGCAGTCACCTATTCTACACTGTCCTTTCACAACTCAAATCTGGTCCATGTTTTTGAACATATCAGAAGTGAAGTGGAGTATGCAAGATCATACTGCAGATTTACTGAACTGTTGGATCAGAAGAGGTGGAAGCAAGAGACAGAAGACTTGGTGGAATTTAATTCCACACTGCATCTGGTGGACAATATGGAAGCATAGGAATAGTTGGAATTTTGAAGATATATCCAATTCGGTAGGTTAAATGGAAATTGTATCTCTATTTTCTTTTTGTATGTAAAGAGATATGATTAGAGGATTCAGATCAATTCCCAGAATTCTTAGGATCCTTGTAAGTATTTATTCTTTGTTATCTCTTTTTTCAAGGTCCTCAGCATATCCTTAAATGCTGAAGAATACAATGTTACCAATTCTCAAAAAAAAAAAAAATGCATCTACCTGGTTGTCTATGTTGATGACGATCATATCAAGTAATGATCAGGTAGGAAAATTTTCAGTTAAAGCAGCATCTGTCCAATAACTTTCAGACCAAGATTTGGGAAAGTTAAAATACTTTTTGGGGTATCGAAGTTACACAATCTAAGACATGCATTGCAATCTCACAAGAAAGTATGTTTGGATATACTAGAGGAGACAGGCTTGATGAATTGCCAACCGGTTGACCTTCCTATGGATCAGGGGAGTTGTTGAAGGTCCTCGGTGATCGCGTAGACTGGTTGGCAAACTTGATTATCTCACAATTACATAACTGGATAGTTTATTTGCAGTGTCTTTGTCAGTTTCATCAAGTCTCATGTAAAGATTGTTGGGATGGCATGAATTCGTATCAGATACTTAAAAAGGAGTAATAGGACAAGAATCGTTATATGAAGACGAGGTGCTTTGTTGACAAGTTCTCCATCAACTATACTAAGCATGTGTAGAATTCTTTTTGACCAAATTTCAAAATGTTCAAAATTTACTAGGCTAAAAGCGTTGGGCGGTTTCTACTAAAAGTTGAAGTTAGGTCCTCAGTCAAAATTCATTAGCTATCAGATCATCTCCATCTTCCTCATCTGTTCTAGTCCCATGGTTTCTTGTTTTAATTCTGCAAATCTACTGTTCAAGGATAATTCACTAATGATAATTCTCAAATTCTTTTTTTTTTGGGACACTTTCTATTTGTTATCAAGTAGTACAGTGTTATAATTTCTTCGATTTTAATTGAACACCATGCTTCAGTTTTTTCGGATTAGATTTATGAGCTGTTGGGAAGGGTAAACCCTCAAAGTGATGGTATTTCTTTTTATGATAATATTTCTTAGGAAGATGGATATTTTCTTTTTATGATAATATTTCTTATAAAGATGAATATTCTTCTTATTTATTGAAGATCCTACAGAAAAGACTCTAATTTGGCCCCAAAAGGTCAAACGTGACATTCAACTTATAATAGAAGGAAGTATGCAGTAATGCTAAGTTCGTTTTCTCATTTATTATATTAGTCTTTATGAGACTGTTAGTATCTCTCCTAATTTGTATTTCTAGTGCATTCCGGAAACAACCTCTCTATCCATATGAGGTAGTGGTCAGGTCTACATACATTTTACCCTCCCTGGACCCCACTTGTGGGATTCCACTTGGGTATGTTGTTGTTGTTGTAGTGCATTATGAATTGTGAAATCCTTTTGTACTTAAAAAAATAATAGTGAAACCCTCGAGTGTTTCACTAAACAAATTATACTGCAGTGAGAATAATGTGAAGGAGAATTGTTTCCCTACAAAATTCTAAGCTGGTAACAAAATTGTGATACTTGTTCAATTTGGAAATAGAAGGAACTTAGTCGAAGATTGTCTCATGAGGTTCCATCATACCAGATGTGTGCAAAATGGTTCTAGATCTAAAGAAGATGTTTTTCACCTGAAAGGCTGTAATTTTGAAGGTCTGAATGTGAGTTCTAACTCTTTGCCAGCTTATGACTGGTAAATATGGCCTATGGGACATGCACCCAACTAATCAAGTATCTAAATTGACTTGATAAGTAATGCTTTTCTTTAGCCTCTAAGGCTTTGATCTAGTGGTAAGAGTGCAATGCGTGGTATGTCGGGTTAGGCACATATCAGGGTTTGAATCATACTATTAAAAAAGCTTGATATTGAAGTGGATAATGGTGGGGGGGATGAGCCCATTATCCATTTGAGTTCCAAACCGTGCGTGGCTTCGACGATTTCTCAGTTATAAAGAAAGAATAATGTGTTTTGCTAAGTTGCGCAGACTCTTCCCTTTCGATGCCGCACCCGTGTCAGATTCTCCAACAATACTCTACTTCTGGAGAATCCGACACGTACGCGTTGACATTGTTGAAAGGTTCGAGCAACATAAATGTTTTGTAACTAGCCTATTAGATGCAACATGTCCTGTTCCTAAATTGGGCAATTTTCTTTTGGATGTTTAAAGTTGAGTGTCTAGCATGCAAACCTTCTGAATAACTGGTAGTAATTTTTAATTATTTTCCTAAGAACCATGTGCCATCATCTAATGATTTTCATGTGTTCAATTACAATCTTGCTGCAGATGGCTGCTTGGTTATCCTATAGTTTACCTATTTGGGATGGCTCATATTGAAAATGCCATATACAATCTCTCTACCAAGTCTCTGCATCTTTTCCAAGTCCTTGTTTGCAGGTTTGTTGAGTTCTTTATCCACATTTCATGATAATTTTCATTATCAAATTTTATCTGTTTAAACCAGTATTGTAGAGGATCCTATCACCAATCACAGCAAGTTTGAGATTGAGGCTAAGTTGATTGAAATTAGTAACTGCAACTTGTTTATGGAGGGATGCATTTTATTTTTTAAATGACCTGAAAGAATTGATTTGTTAATTTTTTTGACCTAAGTTGCTCGGACTCTTCACTTTTGGTGTCGCAGCCGTGTTGACACAACGTGGGTGTGGGATCCGTGTCCAATTTGGCCAACCGATTTTATATACTTCGACCAAAATCGATGGACAAAGTCTGGACAGTTTTAATGATTTCTGTAATCAATACAAAAGCTAAGGTGAAATTGAAGAAAATGGAATACCTTCTATATAGAAATTTCGATGCCACTCCTTTCCTTTAATCTCCTTCTAGGATTCTCCTCAAGCTCTTCACATAAATATCTCATAATGTAAGTATTTTTATATATTTTGATTATTTTTGAGCGAATCACCACACACATATCATGGATCCATATCCTCTAATATTAAAAATTAGATCATGAAGGATCCGACCTCTAGGTCCGCAGCCATATCAGTCACCCACCGAGTCCGAGCAACTTAGTTATGACCCCTCTGGCCATATTTCTTGCATCGATTTGACAACATCAGTGTCAAAACTTTGGTCTTTTGAATACTTATGATTATTTACAAGTTACCTTTCTCAAGAATTTTTTTTTTATGATTATTTAGTTTTCATTAGATTTAGAAAGGTTTAGCAGTCTTCTGATTTTCAACTTCAAAATTTACAGGAGTGCCAGATGCAATAGAGGATCTCAAGCTCAAACGGAGGAACTAATGAGGTAGAGTTCCCAATTGTGTGATGCTAGAAAACATTCTCTTTGTTTCCATCTTCTATAACTCTTCCTTTGATGCAAGTGTCCATCTTGAAGTTTCCTTCTTTTTCTCAGTTTTGTGTTCTTGAGAACTTACCAAAAACTTATTTTGCCCTCTTTTTTCTTTTTATTTTTCAATTGTTCTTGGGAAAAGGACTTCTCAGATTGCAGCAATAATGTAATAATACAGGAGCATGTTTCTCTTTTTGGCATGGTTAAGACAAAATGAAGGCCACCTTCATTTTAGATAAATATTTTTGTTTTTTTTAAAAAGGCGGCCTTATAGTTTTCTGAAGGTGCATACCGATACAGTTCAGCATTTGTTATCTGAATCATCTTATGTCTAAGTCAGCTGTGTAAAGACATTCTATACTAGCTGTATCATAGTATGATACACTCCTTTTAGTACTGTCTATTTTTCTTTTTTCTTTTTTAATTATTCCTCTTTTGGAGGAGTGAGGTGGAGTTATGTTCTAAATCTGCATTTTTGGACCTCATTTTGTTTCTTTCAGTTTTAGGTCCAATATCGAATGGTAGCTGTAATGAATGCTATGTGTCGACTGCAAAAACAAAAGTGACGTTACTGCTGCTTTTCCTTCTCTTCTTGATTTTATGCCATGTGCAACTTTTGACCAGTGGTGCAGTCATTAAAGGATAACTTGAATCATCTGTATACCTCACATATTCATTAAAAATGGAATGAAGTGACCTCTCAATATCCTAAATACCGCCTAAAATATGACCTTTTGCATCTTCCAAGTTATAAAAGCTTGGTTTCTGACCTTACCAGTTTACACCTGGTTTAAGCGTATGTTTCATTTAGATAGTGAATAATGAAGCCAAGTTTCTTTCAGATATACTTCTAAGAGTTTATGTTTGGATAGAGACTTCCTCTTGCGTTATTTGTCGCTCTCTTCCTACTACATACCATAATGTTTATGTTTGACTAGAGATTTCCTGCTCTTGGCCTATTTCACCTTTTTAACTTTCTATCTTCATACCTGCATTGTTGCTTTAGATGTTTTTTTTTGAAGATTGTCAGAAGTGGTAAGCAGATCATTGTTTTCTTCCGATCGAATGCAGTTTCTATTCTTCACACTGTTGATTACATTGGTGTTAGCTTTTGTTTTCTTACAGTTCTAGACTTTTTATGTGTCAGTTTCTCGGTGCCGTATGAGTTGAGCTTGGAGGGAATGAATGAACCGTGGGTAGAGACGTTTTTGAGTCGCATAAGGGCTAGGCAGGAAAGATGCAACCAAATTTGGATATCCCTACAAATGGAGGTTACCGCTTGTTATCCACAAGCAATTGCGTTATAGTAAGTTGCTTTGTGCTTAGCCTCTGGATATTTGATTTAAACAGAATCGCATAATGTTTTAACTAGCCACTTGGTATCAGAAGAATCAGTGTTAAGTCACAGTTAATCTTTCAAGTTTTCTTATTTAACATCTCAATTAGAAATCAAAGGTTTTTGACTTATTTTGTGCAATGAATGGTTTCTCCAAGTATAATAATTTGATTGACAAGTTGTATACTTATGTTTGTA
Organism: Solanum virginianum; assembly: GCA_000787875.1. NCBI lineage: Eukaryota > Viridiplantae > Streptophyta > Magnoliopsida > Solanales > Solanaceae > Solanum > Solanum virginianum. The sequence continues at coordinate 54,687 of DF358082.1, read as the reverse complement.
AATTTTTTTTTTAAAAATTTAAAAAAAAGAAGTAAATGAGACCAAAAAGATAAATCTGACAAAGAATTAAGAAATAGTAAAATGGTATTAGTTTTGTATGTATTTATCATAGGAAAAATCACCCCCTATACTCTTTTTAAGAGTACATATCACGGATTTTAAATATACGATGTTATAGTTACTAGTTTTAAAAAATTAATTACATGTTATAACAATTCTGATTTGATTTAAAACCTTTTTATCATTTTTATATTTAAAAAAATTAAATACTTATTATTAGAAAGACAAAAAAAAGTGGCTATTGAGATTTATACAAATCAATTACCCATTTTTAGGGATTTAATTTTCCTTTTACTAAGGTGACTCTTCACCTTCCCACGTCTCTTCCTCTTTCTTTCTCTTTTCACACAACTTTCAAACTTGAATAGACAATCTCCATTGTTGACTTTATCATCATTGTGTCCATTTCATTGCTGTTACATTTTTTTTCTTTCAAAATCATGAACATAAATCAAAAGACGTCATCTACACCTAGAAAGAGCCCTAGGCTGACTTGGCAGGAAATGCAAGTTGAAATAGAGCCACCAATTTTTAACATCTTAACTCAAACACCGGTGAAGAACAATGCAACATAGGAGAAGAGAGGTCCAACTCAAACCCTTGCCAAGAAGAGCGCCTCTGTCAAGAAGAGAGGTCCAATAACTTCATCTGCTAGAAACGGACAAACAAGAAAGGTGAAAAGAATGGATTCTTATTTGATAGAGCATCCTGATTTAGTTGTTGAATCTGATTTGGACTCGAATTTTGTCCAATCGAATATTTCAAAAAAAAAAAAAAAGACAAAAGACTTTTGAAAGAGTCCTCCAAATCTACAAAAAAAAAAAAGAGCTTGTGGAATATTCAAAGAAGATCCAAAAATTTCCAAGCAAAAGAAGGTTAAACCGGATGTTAAGTTATTTTTATGGCATTATTTTTTTTTCAAACATAATTTTAATAAATTCTTATGTATACAATATAAAGATTTTTTTTTTCATGTAGTATTGCGCGATTGCACTTTTTTTTAATTTTTTATTATGCATGTGAGTCTCCAGAAACGAATGTTTGTTTTGTTTGAATACTAATGACAAACTGATTTCATACTAATTTAAACTACAAAGTTTGATGGTAAATGACTCTCTCTGTGTTATTATTGGTATAATTTAACACAATTCTGATATGCAAATATATACATTTAAGTGTATATTTCTTGTATCAAATTTGTGTAAACTTTACATTGACTCAATAGTCATAATATTAGCATTTTTTCGGTGTATTTATTATTATTTTAATATAAAACCTTGTATGAATCGAAATTAGTTGACATGTGTTTGGCTTTATATAAAGCAGTCATAATACTACTATTACTATATTTTTTGGTATTAATTTTGTATGAATCTAGTTTGTTTGACTTGACACTGGTATATTTTTGTGAAAGTATTTTATATGAAATTGGTATAACAACAACAATATTGATTGCTATTAGTGTATTATTTTGTATAAACTTGGTGTGACTGGTTGATTTGACATTGATATATTTTTTGTGAATGCATTTTATATGAAATTGATATAATACCTTACAATATATGATATACTTAAACTTTGCATCAATTTTGTAAAAAACACACTAGTGCAGTAACAACAGTAGTTGGTTGCTATTAGTGTATTTGTTGCATAAAAATGGTGTGAATATAAACTGTTGGACTTGTGTCTGGTATATTTTTTTAGAATGCAGTTTATATGAGCCTAGCATGCCTTTTAGTGTATCTTTGGTATAAATTTGATATGCATATAGAGTTGTTACAGTATTTTTCTTGTATAGAATTGGTATGATCTAGACTATTTGACTTGACATTGATATATTTTTGTGAATGCATTTTATATGAAATTGATATAACAACAACATTGGTTGCTGTTAGTGTAGTTTTTGTATAAAATTAGTGTGAGTATAGATTGTTTGACGTGACACTGGTATATTTTTGTGAAAGCATTTTATATGAAATTGGTATAACACCTTTACAATATACGATATGTTTAAACTTTTGTAAAAAATACTCATTGGTGGAACAACAATAATATTGGCTGATGTTAGTGTATTTGTTATGTAAAAATGAAGTGAATATAGACTGTTGGACTTGTGTGAAATGTCTCAAATTGTGCTTCGAAAATGCCCATAATCGTAATTTTCATATATCTCAAAATTCGTGCGTGATATCAAAAATTCGACTTCATATTCTTGATCAGGGGGCAAAATTGAATTGGAAATGGGTATAATTCAGATTTTAGAGGACTCGTAGCGAAAAATAATTTTTGCTAATTTTTTGAAAATCAGTATCTGTACGCGTTTTGTTCGCGACACGGACCCATCACGAACCAGTGTTGGTTTTTCCTTAATTTTCTGTTTTGGCCTAAGGGCATTGGACTCACGTGAAATCTCCCATACTTAGCCATTCTTCAACTCTATAATTCAAAAATCCTCTCCAAAATATCTCCACCACTTTATCAAAATTTCCATCCAAATCCAAGGATTTCAAGCTCATATTGGATCTCAAGAACTCAATCCAAGCCTCCTTCCAAGTTCACATCAAGGAATCCTCAAATTTAGGTATGTGGATTTCATCCATTGGGTCCTTTCACCCATGGAGCCCAATCTTCTTTTTTCATGAAAATTGTATGTTTTCAAGTTGTATCTTCTATGAGTATCTCTTATCATGGATTATGATTATAAATTATGTTGGAATTTTATGAAAGGTTGATTGATTATGCATGTCTATCTATTTCAAGCTTATACCATGAATTGGTTTTGTCTATTAAGACTATACATATTTTGAGTTATGAAACTATGATTTATTATGAGGTTTGATGGTGGATTTCAAAGTACCCTACATGAGTGTTTTACTATATGTTGGTGAGTTGATTTACATTGGGTTTTCTCATATTATTTCACTCTTGAATTACATGATTTTGAACAAGCATTATGCACCCATCAAGTGTTTGATAAAATGTCTTGACAAGGATTCTCAAGTTATTTACATGATTTACAAGTCAAGTGACTATATCATGATTAAGTGCTTTCAAGTATGTATGAAAAGTATCTATGATGTTGCAAGTAGATCACACCTTGTTGGGGGGTGACATGCCCAATCACCATGTTGAGGGGTGACATACCTCAATCACCTTGTTAGGTTGACATGCCAAATCACCTTGTTGAGGGGTGAGTACCTCGATCACCTTGTTGGGGGGGGGGGAGAGTGACATTCCCAATCACCTTGTTGAGGGGTGAGTACCTCAATCACCTTGTTGGAGGGGGGTGGGGTGGGGTGGCATGCCCAATCACCTTGTTGAGGGGTGAGTACCTTAATTACCTTCAAGGGGGTGAAATGCCTTGGATTTCAAGTAGTTGTTCGCCTGTCTATGTCGATTATGGTCTCATCCTACACATGTGATATGTACTATGCAAGTTGTATGATTTACAAGCATGTTTTATTTCAAGCATTGATCATGCATGCCATATTGATATTATACTTATCTATTGCTTATGATTATGCATTTTGACTATATT
>DF358082.1:10157-37419 GCA_000787875.1 Solanum virginianum | reverse complement strand
TGCCTTCATTTTGATTGTTGTTTGGTGGTAGCCAACACCAAACCCTGCCTACTATCACGATCCTGACCAAAATGGTGACGAATAGGAAAAGGGAAGTAAATGACAGGATTCGATTGATGTGTTCTCATCTAATCAACCAAACTTGATCAAAGGGAGGTTGACTGTGACAATGTGTAACGGTTAATTGGCACACCATGGTTGCCAACCACGCGCCATGGTGAAATTTGACTTTCACCTTCACAAGAGGGCTGGAAGAACCTAAGTTACTGTCCTGCATGTGAATTCTCAATTAGAGTTGTGTTGTCTAGAGTAATTGAGTCAACAAATCATGGGGAACACAATTCCCAAGTTGTCCCTAAATTTGAGTGTTTTCTCACATAGTCTGTATAGTGTTTATTTTTAGTTTTGTTCTTAAATCACAACCCCCCTGCCCCCATTTTGAGATTTTAGTTATAGATGCTCGAAATGATTGATAGTGAATTATTGTAGTCAAACCTTGTATTCCTTATGGATTTGACCCTAACCTTCAGTTAGGTTAATTGCTGATAGCGACCGCTTTCTTATTGGAGCATAACAGCATAAAAAATTATGGCATCGTTGCCGGGGAATACGACTAGGTTTTGACTTGATTTCACTATTAGTTAGTTCAAGTATTTATAGATTCTTTTGTATTTTATTTTTATCTTTTTTGTCATTTGATTTGACTTGCAGGGTGTATTAGGTTGTATGCCCAACACAAGTTGCCAAGGAAATCTCTTAGCTCCGATCAATTTGGAGATCTATCGACTCTTTAGAAGAATGACTCAAATAAATTAGGACGTCGCAGTTGAGGAAGAGATGAATATGAATGACGATATGGGAAGAGAAGAAAATCCACCCCCGAGGGATGATAGGCCATACTTAGGGATTTCAACGAGAACGCTTATGGTTGGAACTAATATCGCTTGAACCCTATGGCCATAGACGTTATTGGTGCTATAGTGTTGCCTCCATTACCGACGGACGCTAAGTTCTCGATGTCAAGTAGATTACTTCAAATGCTCCAAAAAATAGGGAAACTCCACATAGTGTTTCTAGAAAGATATTTCCCAAGATCAAAGAAGCTTAAGCTCAAATATCAAATAAACAATTTTGAGCAATTGCCGAGTGACTCTATTAGTACTACATGGGAGAGATTCACCAAATGCTTGAGGATGATTCCCGATCATAAGATTGTTGATGATGCCTTGGTTGAGATTTTCTATCGGACGCTTGACGAGAATAGTCAGGCTTGCGCTGACACAATCATGGGAGGCATGTTTCTTGACTAACCTTTCGCATTGATAGCCGCGAGGATGGAGCAAGTGATTAAAACCAATAAAGCATGAGGTCAAAGAGAGTGAGGTGGAATGAAGACTTCTTGTGCGGTCAACACTAACAATGAGCAAGCAAAGGTAAACAAGGAGATCATAGAGCAACTTGCTCAACTTCGCAAGAGTATGGACTTGGTCTTAAAGTAAAACCAGGCAAGTGTCCAAGCGGTCACTCACCAACCTCCTAAGGCTCCTATGTTTGACGATCCATTATTTGATGAAGATGCTTGTTTTGTGAGTAATCAAGCGGAGGGTTTTTGAAAAAACCCCTAAGGGTCTAACTCGGACTATTGGAGGTAAGATTCCGGGAATCAAGGTCGAAACTACAACTATGATGGTGCTTATAGAGACAATCAAGGTGTTATTATGAAAGAGAGAGAGTGTTGGACGCTGAATGGGGTAGAAGAGATGGCTATAGGAATGGTCCTTATGTTCCACCCCACAACCGTGATGCTGTGCCAAGCACCATGAGGCTTGAAGAGATGTTTGACAAGTTGTTGAAAAAAGTCGACCACCAAGATGAGACCTTGAAGGGAATGAAATAAGACATTTCAAGCATAACCCAAAAGATAGAGTCTCACTCTGTGGCGATTTGAGCAATTAGAACAACAATTTGGGCAAGTCTCGTCGCAATTGAACCAACGCCAGAAGGGCACTTTACCAAGCAATACGACTCAAAATCCAAAGAATGATAGGCATTACATGGAGGTCATGACTTAGAGTAGCAAAAATACCTTTGATCCATCGGCGTCGGGTGTTATGTATGAAAGCTGGGAGAATGTGAGTAATTAGATGAAAGCCCACAGCACAAAGGAGCAACTAAAGAAATATAAAACCTTTCTAAGACCCTCTTTGCCTTATCCCCAAAGGCTTGGGAAGAGAAAGGAAGAAGGTAAATTTGAGCAGTTTTTGGCAATGGTTAAGAGATTATCAATGGATATCCCTTTGATTGAGGCTCTTGAGAGAATGCCTGGGTATGCTAGATGGATAAAGGAACTAGTCAAGAAGAAGCAAAAATTTAGCCAACACCTCTCCCAAAATTTTGAACACTGCGGTTCCCTCACCACAAAGTCGGTGCAAAAACGCGAAGATCCAGGTGCTTTCACCATACCATGCACTATCGGAGAACTTACATTTGCCAATGCACTATGTGATTTAGGAGCCAACATTAATTTGATGCCTCTTGCCATATTCAGAAGTCTTGGTTTGGGCACCCTTGTCCCTACAAAGATGCGGTTGCTAATGGCAGACAAAATAGTCAAGACGCCTATTGGGATACTATATGATGTGCTGGTCAAGTTAGATAAATTTATATTTCCAGCAGATTTTGTTATACTTGACTCTGAGGTTGATTTTGTAGTTCCTATCATCTTGGGGAGGCCTTTCTTAACCACAAGTCGCATGTTGCTTGATATGGAAAAGGGATTGCTTACTTTCTAATTAGGTGAAGAGGCAGTGTGTTCCTAATTTGCCAGCAAGATAGAAAGAATTGTGAGTTTCAGGAAGTCTCAATGATTGAAGTGGGTGATGACGACGAAATAGAGGTCCTGGTTAAGTTAAGACTGGGAGTCGAACCTTTGGCAGCTGTGTTGATGAACTTTGATGGTGAAAGCATCCTAGATTATGAGGAGACGATAAATGCTCTCGGAGTGTCATTTGGGCCTACACGACAAGCCAGGTTGGAGTTTGATTTGAACAATAGGGAAACTCCACATACAAAACCTTTTGTAGAAGTCCCACCTAAGTTAGAGTTGAAGCCATTACCAGCACATCTGAAATATGCATATTTGGGAGAAAGTATACACTACCAGTCATAATTGCAACTAATTGAAGTGAAGTACAAGGAGAGGCCCTTATCTCAGTTCTCAAACAATTTAAAAGGGCTATTGGGTGGATAATTGCAGCTATCATTGGCATACCCCCAGGGCTATGCACGCATAAGATTCAATTAGTAAATGATTATAAACCAAGTATCAAACATCAAAGATGGTTAAATCCTCAATGCAGGAAGTGGTTCAAAAATAAATCATCAAGTGGTTAGATGCAGGGGGTAATCTATCCTATCGTAGATAGTGAATGGGTGAGCCCTATGCAATGTATCCCAAAGAAAAGGGGTATTTGTGTGGTGCCAAATGAGAACAATGAGTTGATTCCCATGCAACCAGTCACCGGATAGTGAGTGTGCATAGACTACAAAAAGTTGAATGTTTCCACTGAGAAAGATCATTTCCCTATGCCATTCATGGATCAAATGCTTGACAGACTTGCAAAGAAAGGTTGGTACTATTTCCTTGATGGATATTCTGGATGTAATCAAATTGTCATTGTAGCTGAAGATCAAGAGAAGACCACTTCTACATGCCCATATGGTACCTTTACATTTAAGAGAATGCCATTTGGGTTATGTAACGCTCTAGCAATATTTCAAAGATGCATGATGTCTATTTTATCAGACATGGTTGAAAGCACTATTGAGGTGTTTATGGATGATTTTAGTATGGTCGATCAATCTTTTGAAGAGTGCCTACTGCACTTGCGTGATGTATTGCAAAGATGTATTGAGAGTCACTTGGTGTTGAATTGGGAGAAATGTCACTTTATAGTCAAGGAAGGCATTGTGCTTGGTCACATAATTTTAGGTAAGGGTATTGAGTTTGACAAAGCAAAAATTGAGGTTATCGAGAAACTACTACCACTGATTTCTGTGAAAGTTATCCAGAGCTTCTTGGGCCATACAGGGTTCTACCATCATTTTATAAAGGATTTTTCAAAAATCTCGCAACCCCTGTGCAAAGCTATTGGAGAAAGATGCCAAATTTGTGTTTGATAATGCATGCATGCACACCTTCGATGAATTGAAGAGAAAGTTGACGTCGACACCTATTATTGTGGCTCAAGATTGGTCAAAACCCTTTGAACTAATGTGTGATGCAAGTGGGGTTGCATTAGGTGTAGTGTTGGGGCAGCGCAGGGAGAGAATTCTGCATCCTATCTATTATGCTAGCAAGGCGCTTAATGTGGCTCAGAAGAATTACGTAGTCATTGAGTAAGAATTGCTCGCCGTAGTTGTTGCCTTTGAAAAATTCTGGTCACACTTACTGGGAGCTAAAGGGATAGTGCACATGGACCACACAACACTCAAATATTTGATGGCAAAAAAGGATGCATTATCGAGACTGATCAGATAGGTGCTCCTCTTGCAAGAATTCAACTTTGATGTGATTGACAAAAAAAGCTAAGAAAATCAGGTAGCAGACCATCTTTCAAGATTAGAAGATGAAGCTATGGTGAAATTTGATGATGGGCTTGATATCAATGATTCCTTCCCCGAGTAAAGAGTGTTGGCGGCCTCACATGATCTTATACCTAGTTCACAGATTATGCTAACTACTTGGTGAGTGATATAGTGCCTCCTAATTTGAATACCTATCAACGTCGCAAGTTCATGCATGATGTGAAGAAATTTATTTGGGATGATCCATATTTATTTCATACTTGTGCGGATGGGATCATACGTAGATGTGTTCTAGAGGTGGAAATGATAGCATTCTTGAATGTGCCACTCATCGCTGGTGGGTGGCCATCACAGTGGAGCTCGAACTTCTTATAAGGTACTATAGTGTGGATATTATTGGCCATCTATACACTAGGATGCTCATGATTATGCCAGGGCTTCTGATAGATGCCAAAGAGAGAGTGGCATCTCATGAAGACAAGAACTCCCTCTTAATCCTATTTTGGTGATCAAGTTGTTTGATATTTGGGATATTGATTTCATGGGACCCTTTGTTAGCTCCCATGGGAATAAGTATATCATAGTTCCTATTGATTATGTCTCTAAATGGGTAGAGGCCATAGCCTTACCAAACAATGAGGTAAAGAATGTTACCAGATTTCTCTGAAGAAACATTTTCTCTAAGTTTGGCACACCTCGAGCAATTATCAGTGATGGGGCTTCTTACTTTTACAACCGAGTGTTCAAAGCTCTTCTTGAGAGGTATGATGTGAAGCACCTGGTGGAAACCTCTTACCATCCCCAAACAAATGGGCAAGTGGAAGTGTCAAATAGAGAGATAAAGCAAATCTTGTCCAAAACTGTGAATATGAATTGCACTGATTGGTATGAATTGCACTGATTGGTCGTAGAAGTTGGATGATGCCCTATGGGCCTATCACACAACCTTCAAAACACCAATTGGAATGTCCCCATATCAATTGGTGTTTGAGAAGGCTTGACACCTACCAGTTGAACTTGAGCACAAAGCACTATGGGCATTGAAGAAGCTAAATCTAGACTGGAATGAAGCAACAACATCTAGGCTAATGCAAGTTAATAAACTTGATGAGTTCAGACTGCGAGCATATGAGAGCTCTGCCTTGTACAAGCAAAGAATGAAAATTCAGCATGATCTTAGGATCAAGAAATGCTAGTCTGCTCCAAGAGACATGATGTTGCTTTACAACTCTAGGTTAAAATGGTTTCCCGAAAAACTCAGATCCAAGTGGATGGGACTTTTCAGAGTGGTGCACGTTTTTAACCATGGAACCATCGAGTTAGAAAGCAAGGATGATAAATAAGAATAGGGGAAATGGGACTAGGGAAAAGCTTGCAAAACATCATAATCAAGAGACAAGAGACAAGCTCATATCATAGACATCAAGAACAAGAGAGTCAAGGCTCGTAGCATAGATATATAATATCTCCAACAAATACCTCTAATACATATATAAGAGCGGAGGCCAACATAAATTAACCAGGCTCACCCTTATAGTCAAATAGATGATAAAGAAGAATATCTCAACACATAATAGGAGCAACATAGACTAAGGTCCCCGAAATAGAGGACTCAAAAAAAGCTTGAGTTGTGTCGAACTAATGTGGAGGAGAAGAATGATCAACTTGGGCACCGGTTCCTACGTGGTGACATCATGTAGGCATAGAGTATGTGTTAGTATGTTTCAATGTACTAAGTATGTAGAACGCAATGCAACAATAGATAGGCACCATAATCGAAACGGATAATGTTAAACAATAGGCATAATATAAAAATATGGCATGTATGATCAATGCTTAAGTAAATCATGATTAAGTCACTCATGCTCATATAGGTTATCATTTGTGAAGAATAGACCAACTAGAATTCCAAAGTATGAACCCCTTGGTCAGTTGATGATGATCTCACCCCCATCACCCTGGTGTTATGCTACAAACCCCTCACATGGTTGATGATAATCATACCTTATCACCTTGGTAGAAAGTAAAACCCCCTCACATGGTTTGATGAGTGCAAACGCCTACCTCCATTGATGAGTACAAACCCCCACCTCGGTTATCTAGGTCCTTAGTATCCCCGGATTGGGCATGGTCTATTGGAATACTTTATATAGAATTTATCATATACATGAGCTTATTTCATCATCATATAGTCATTCATATCTCATGCTTTGGACCTTCAACTCCTCAATAACCCACATCAAGACATTTTATCAAACACTTAGAGGGTGTATAATGCTAGTATAAAGACATGAAATATAGAGATAAAATCATGCAAGAAAATTCATTGTAACATCATCAATCAACACCTTGCAACATCCTCTAGAAATATACATCAAAATCCCTTCTCAAATCTTATAATAGATCAAGGATTTATAGCTCAAAATAAAATAAAATAGTCACAACTTTACGTAGCTTTAACATAGTGTGCAGTGAATTTCATAATAATCAAGACCCATTTGTAAATCAACTTTAAGTCATATTATTTGAGTAAAAGGAGGCTTGGGTATCATGGGTGAAAGGAGCCCATGAAAAAAACTCACATACCTTACCTTGGAGATGAACATGGTGAAGATTGTAGATGGAGACTTGAAGCTTGAAGAAGAACCTTGAAGGAGAACCTTAACTTGGGATAAGGGTTTGGGACTTGAGTTTGGGGAGTGAAAATATGACTTAGTGTGTGAGTGAGTATTGAGAAATATTTAGGATGATATGAGGGTGAAATTTGGCTAAGTATAGGTAAAAACACGTTTGAGAGCACTTAGGTCCAAGACTTAGAAGTCTTGGACCGAACTAAAAAAGACAGTCCCCAAAATACACAGGGGCGCATCGCGAGGGGGACAAAAAAACCCCTCTGGAAATTGCACTTTGGAATTTCGTAATTGCTAATCTTTAGCTCTTAAATCGAGGTTACACCCTTTTTCACCTTATTTGGATCCCCAGATCAAGGATATGAAGTCAGATTTTTGAAATAGCAAACGAATTTTGAGATATATAAAATTTAAAATTTTGGACATTCCAAGGCACTTTTTCGGATACTTTTCAGGGTCGTTTCAAAATTAAGAAAACTTAATTTAAAAGATTTTAACAACAAAAAACTTGAAATTTCATAGAAAATGGGTAAGGGTTCTAATTTCTACTTTGAGAAGTTATTTAACACTCAAACTGGCTGCTAACGTGCGGTTGAGTGGTGATTTAGACTTGGCTGATTAACTTTTGGAAAGGATAATTTAAAACTAATAATGTTTCAAAAAACTTATTCAACTAAAATCCATTAAAATAATTTTTTAAAGAAATTGATCAAAATTACCTAACTTTATTTTGAAAAATTAATTTAGAAAAATAAGAGATAGTTTAAACATCTAAATTCCAACTAAGTAATTGAAATTAACAACCTAAGTAATTCAGGAGGAAGCAAAATGTCCGAACTTAAATAAATGACTTATAGTGGAAGGACTACACATACACATACATACATACATACATACATACATATATATATATACATACACATACACATTTCATACCATATAACAATGGTAGTTGTCTGATTACAAGGGATGGAGTAGTATTCTTTAAGAATACCACTTACACACCGGTTCAAACAACAAAAATATAGACAAAAGGAAGACACGTTAATTATATATCAGAAACAACATCCTCCAATACATTAGGCCCTGAACACCTACAGTCTTATTATAATGAATGTAAGGATGGTAACAAATTTTGCAAAAAAGTAAGATGAAATGTACGAAGAAGAAGACTATGATACACTAAATAAAGACTATACTTTAATTGATATAGAAATAGAATTTTATAACTTTAGGACATGAATAGCAAAAATAGGAGCTATTAAAAGTCAACAAAAAGGATACAAGAAATATAAAAGAACACGAAAGATACAAGTCTAAAGGTAGTTTAATGACAAATTCATAACGTAATGGAAAAAATAATGCGAAAATTTATGAAATAATGAGAAAATTTAAAAAAATTATAGAATTATATTTTTGGTTGCCAAATATTGAACTAGTCCTACTCGGTACTCCCTCTCTCATGTACATCTTAAGCCAGAAAACTCATACACTTTTTTTGATTTCTCCCATACTCTTTTTTATCTACCTTTTTCATCTCTTCCTCTTAACCCTGCATACTTAATAATTTCTTCTTTAACCCCATCCTAGATATGATAATTAATTTGTCCTTGTAAGTTTTTCAGACTTTAAAGCCTTATAATCCTAAGAATTACAGGTTAATACATTGTTATTATTAACCAGTTAAGAGGCTAACCATATACTAAGGGTCAGATTACATGTAAATTATCAAACATAATACTTAAACACAACTTGAACATAATATACATGAGACTTCATAACTTGAATATAAGATAACATACTAAATATGACAACATAAATTCAAACATAATGTACATACTCCAACATATATTTTAGGGAGAAAACAGAAAGTAAAATGTAAGAACTTATATAACTTAGATTAAGAAAGGTTTCCCGAAATGGGCTCTTACACGCTTGTCAAATTACTAAGCATACTAATTTACAACAAGAGATTTTATTTAGCTAGGAAGATTTGTTAGTTGGGTAAAGGTTGGATACATAAAGGTAGATGAAAGGGAAGGGGAATATGTTGCTAGGAAAGAGGATTTTTTTATGTCTTGCTACTCTCTTCAACTCTCTCTTCTTCAACACTTGATATGGTATTTATAGGCTGTGTTAGACTTGAAATCAGGATTTAAAAACATGAGACTTGGACTTCAAATGCGGATTCCAAATTAATATTTCCAAACTTGAAACTTGGACCTTTTTAACAACCACCCATGTCTTGCTATCATATTTCACCATTTCTTACCCTTCACGTAGTCACTTATACTCCACATGGATGCCATAATATTCTTTGTCTCTCACGACTTTTTATCTTTGTCTCCCACTATTTCTTGTCCCTTTATATTATTATTATAATACTCTTTTTGTTATTTTTCATATTTTGTTTTCTTCTACAATATCTGCTTACATGTCTTAATTGTGTCATGCCAATATCTACTTATGAGTCTAAATTGTGTAACGTGGTCGAATCGAAGCTCATTCATGAATCATCGTCATCTCCATTATGGACTTCTTTATCGAAATAATATTGGATATCTTCCTCTTTTATGTCTTCGTACTTGTCTTGAGGCTCGGGCTCCTGTTTATTTGTAATATTTTGTAAATATTTTTGCAATATTTTTTATATTAGTTTTTTAATTTTTTTCTTTCTTTCATTTTTCTTAATTTACTTACCTTTCTCGTAGACGACTAGCCCCTTAATGTTTCGGGGAGTATTCGTAATTTTCTCTCATAAGTTACACTTTTTGTAAAGTGTCTGCCATCAGTGGAATTGATAAGTCTTTACGGACTACTTTTTGAGTCAGAATAGTTGTGTCTAAATCCAACATAGTGGATCTTTTTCATTCATTTGGGAATGCACAACCATCAATGAATTTGATAGGTCTTTATTGGCTAATGTTTGAGCCGGACTAGCGGTGTCTAAATACGACATGCTGGATCTTTTTGGATTCATTAGGGAATGCACACCCATCTCAATCTATTTTCATTAGAGATAGTGAACTCTATTGATTTATTTTATGATCATCCACACTTATTTGTATTTGATATAACTCAAAATTTACTGCTCGTAGACGTTTTTCCGTTATTTGTATTTTTTTGTAAGTCTGACATTTTCTTGCACTAAGATTTCTTTAGTAAAATTCAATCTTTTAAATGCCTCAGTCATTGAAGAGAAATGGTTAAAAAGAATAATTTTATCAGTGTCTTTTTGGATATTATACTGGATGATTTTTTATGGATTATGTCTGAGGGACGGGAAAATGTAATAGTTAGGTCTAAATATTCCTCTAGCACAGTCTAATGCTTCATTAAAATCGTTAAAGCCTTTGGAAAGTGAGACTTTGACACCTTGTATTGACTTTACAACTTCTATCCATGTCAAACGTTATTTGCCTTTCCATGCACAACCACAAAGTATTTAAACTTCATTTCTTTACTTTTGTCTGTGAAGTATTGGCATAGTGCATTTACTACGTCTATGAAATACATGCTGTCTTTTTCATTATAAGCTATCCAAAAATTATCTACTAGACACCTTTGCGGTTTATCTATTATGCCTTCAGGCAATACTCTAAAAGATAAATTGGACAGTGGATAGAATATTAAATTATGCTTTCCAAAATGAATTCTCTCCATTGTTTCTATTGCTACTGTCTAAGGTCTAAAATGAATATTACCTAAGACTGTCTGTGAATATGAGTCTGGACTTGATGATTCATCTTTCACCGTGTCTATATGCTTCGACATTGCTAGTCTCATGCTAAAAAACAAATATTTTTTATTAGTTGATTCTAAGATTTAGTCTACTTAGTTGATCTACTAAGTTATTATCTTTTCCTTTAATATATTCATATACAATACTTTAATAAGTTAAGATTGCATCTATAAAATTAAGTCATCTTTGTCTACTGCTTGTTTTCTCATTTATTTTTTGATGAAATTCAACAATTGTTTTACAGTCGGTTCTAACTAGTATTTCAGCTTTGTTTAAAATATATAATCTAAAACTATTTAACCCAAGTACTGCTAGAATTTCTGTGTCTATACTACTCATATTTCCTTTTTCTTTATATTATCCACTCTGATATGTACAAATATTTTTTTCATTTTTATTACTATATTTACTCAGTCATACTTTTAACACTGCTTCCCATCCCGCAAAACTTCCATCTGTTTCTATAATTAAATAGTATGTTTAAAGAGGTATATTTAAATCAAGAATATTTTTAACTTTTTTTAATCTTTTGTACTAATCTAATATCCTCTATATTAAAATGTCTGTCTTTTTTAAATGATCCCAAAAAGTGCTCAAAAATGTGCCTCGGAAGTGTTCGAAATCATAATTTTTATTTATCTCAAAATTCATGCTTGATATCAAAAATTCAACTTTATATTCTTGATCAAGTGGTCAAATTGAGTGGAAAATGAGTCTAACCCCGATTTTAGAGCAAATGAATCACAATTTCAATTTCTCAAAAATCGATTTCCAGAGAGCTCTCCGTGCCCCTGGCGCAATGCGCCAAGGGCGCGCCACAGTGTTAAATTGTTTCCAGTTTTTAGTTCAGTCCAAGACTTTTAGGTCTTGGACCTAAGTCCTCCCATGCGTGAAAATAACTATACTTATTTCACCCTCATATCATACTAAATATTTCCATATACTCACTCAAACACTTAGAGTCATATTTCTCTCAAAATCAGACATCAAATTCAAAGCAAATACCACGGCGACCAAAAATACTCTCTCAAATACTTAGATAATATTTCATCTCCAAATTCCAAGTCTCAAAACTCATTCGAATCTTAAGGTTTTCATTCAAGGTTCAAGTCTCCATTTCCAATCTTCTTCAAGGATTCTCAAAAGCTAAGGTATGTGAGTTTCTTTCAATGGTTCCTTTCACCCATGATACCCAAGATTTTTTACTTAAAATTGCATGATTTAAAGTTGATTTATTTATGGGTCATAATTATTATGAATTTCACCGCACACTATATTGAAATTTCACAAAAGTATTATTGTTTTAACATGTTTTGAGCTATAAATCTAAGCTCTATGGTGAGATTTGATGAAGTGTTTTGATGTATGTTGCTTAAGGGTCTTATCAAGTATCTATTGATGGTTTTACATTGAATTTTATAGCATTATTTCACTCTTGAATTGCATAGTTTTACACTAGCATTACACACCCACCAAGTGTTTGATAAAATGTCTGGTTAATGTATCTTGAATTGCTGAAGGTCTAATGCTTGGCATATGAGTTAAGTGACTTTCTAATAATGAAATACATGTATATATGTGTTGAATTCATGAAATGTGTTTATGGTGTTACAAGTTGATTGCCTTGTTGAGGGGTTATCAAGCCTCAATCACTTTGTCGAGGGGGTGTCAAGCCTCGATGACCTTGTTGAGGGGGTACAAGCCTCAATCACCTTGTTGAGGGGGTGTGAAGCCTCAACTATGTTGTTGAGGGGGTTTCAAGCCTCAATCACCTTGTCGAGGGGGTGTCAAGCCTCGGTTGCCTTGTTGAGGGGTTACCAAGCCTCAATCACCTTGTCAAAGGGATGTCAGGCCTCGATTGCCTTGTTGAGGGGGTAGGGTGTCAAGCCTCGGTTGCCTTGTTGAGGGGTTACCAAGCCTCAATCACCTTGTCAAAGGGATGTCAGGCCTCGATTGCCTTGTTGAGGGGGTACCAAGCCTCAATCATCTTGTCGGGGAATGGTATGCCCGTACTACCAAGGGATGTATGTACCTCAATCATCCTTTCAAAGGAAGGGGTGCCTTGGAGTTCGAGAATGGAAGGTTTGGTTTATGATGATGGTCTATTCCTTCATATGTATTTGGTTGCACATAAGTATGTCATTTTTTACTAGCATGATTTACTTCAAGCATTGATCGTACATGCCATATTGTTATTATGTAATCTATTGCTTATCATTATGTATTTTGGTTATGTTGCCTATCTTTTGTTGCATTGCATCCTATATACTTAGTGAATTCAAACGTATTAATGCATACTCTATGCCTACATGATATTATCGCATAGGAATCGGAGCTTAGTGTGATCATCCTCTTCTTCCATGTCGCTAGATGGATTGTTTAAATTAGCTTTTGGTGAGTCCTTAAGTTCGGGGACAATATCTATCTTCTCTCATGCTTATGTTTAGACAATATTTTGTATATTTTGATTATCTATTGTCATTATTATGAGGGTGAGCCCGGTTGCTTGTCTTAGCCCCCTCTAAGTTCTATGTTTAGAGGTATTGATGGACAAGTATGTAATGATGCTTTAAGCTTGACTCTATTTGACTCTCTTGATGTCTTATGAAATAAAGGTTTTTCCTTTGTCCCTATGCCCTTATTGGTACTCTTTTGTTGTTGTTTAATTGCTTTCGTGACCAAGGATGTGTAATGATATGTTAAGAGGCTTGCTTGGGGTTCCCTCAATTTTCCCATGTGTCATGTCACATCTAAGCCAGTTTGGGTCATGATAAACTTTGTGTCAAAGCACTAGGTTTTTAGATCCTCAGAGTGCAATACACCGCATCAATTAGAATCTTATTCATGATTGTGTTGTGCACTATAGCTATGAGTAGGAGGCTATGAGACATTTTAGCAAATGTTTCCCTTCTTCATGTTCTAAGTCGTGCTATACAGTGGAAGCAAGCTTTCCTCCCCCCGAACAATTATTCTTTGCCATGCTAGTTGATCATGCCTAACACAAGAGGAAGAAGAGCCCGCGCTCCCCAGGGATAATCGACTCATGGTGAGCTCCGGGATGCTCTTACCTTTCTAGTTCAAGCTATGGCCCATCAAATTAATCAAGGATCTCAAGCCCTTCATGCTCCTACCCTCGGGTCTAGGGTGAGAGATTTTATGTGGATGAACCCATCGGAGTTCTTTGGGTCAAAGGTGGATAAGGATCCACAAGAGTTTATTGATGAGATTTGTAAGGTATTGTTATCATGAGTGTTAGATCGGAAGATAAGCCAAATTTGGTGACCTATCAATTCAAGGGGCTAACACAAATATTGTTTACTTAATGGAAGGAGGGGAAGGGAAATAACAATGTGGTTCTATGGGAGGAATTTAAGGCGGTTTTTCTTAATCAATTCTTTCTTTTTGAGCTTAGGGAGGCCAAGATGGTGGAGTTCATAAATTTAAAAAAAGGGTTAATGAGTTTGAGGGAGTATGCCCTCAAGTTCAACCAACTCTCTAAATATGCTCCTCACTTGGTTGCCGACCCAAGGGCTAGAATGAATAAGTTCATGATGGGTGTCTCCGATTTGGTGAGTGAAGAATGTTGATCTGCTATGTTGATTAATAAAATGGATTTTTCCCGCCTCATGACTTATGCCAAATAACTTGAGAGGGAGAAGCTTAGGAAGAAGAGAAGTGGAGAGACCAAGAGGGCTCGATTTGATGGTAATTTCCAAGGACAAGAGTCTGATGATGCCCCAAATAAGAGGTTGGCTATTGATAGGGTGCCTAACTCTAAATGGCAAGATGGCAATAATGGGAGAACTAATCCTAAGTGTTCGAGGTTTGGGAGGAATCATGGTGTCCCATGCTTGAGGAAGACCAATGCTTGTTATGGTTGTAGTGAAGTGGGTCACAAGCTAGTTGATTATCCATATGCTCGAAGAAGGTGTAAGGGTGGTAAGCGATTTCAAGAAGAAGATGGTCATGTGAATCAAGAAGTCCAAGGTGGGTATATTGATCAAGGAGGTGCTCCAAGACGTAATCATTTCTATGCTCTTCAAAAGAGGCAAGGGGTGGATGGGGCGCTCAATGTTGCTACCGGTATGTTAAAGTTTCCTTTTGTAGCTAGTGGACTTCATGTGTGTTCCAGATTTTTATGTGGACCTTTTGGTTTCTATCCCATTAGTGAGTCTATTGTTGCTAGAAAAGTCTGTGAAAATTGTTCCGTGGTCACGTTGCATTTAGGTCTCGATTTATGATTTTATTGGATTAGATGTGGTGGATTACCATATTCTTGGGATGGATTGGTTACATGCATATTATGTCTCCATTGGTTGTAGAACCTGTAAGGTCAAATTCTAATTCCCTATTAAACCTGTTTTTGAGTGGTAGTGAAATGGTTTTACACTAACATTAAACACCCACCAAGTGTTTAGTAAAATGTCCGATTGATGTATCTTGAGTTGTTGAAGGTCTAATGCTTGGTATATCTTAAGGTACAATTGGTCTCTAAGGGTTGCCTTTATCATCTTGTAAGAGTGGGGGATGTTGATCCTAAGTTATTTTTATTGAGTCGATTCCGGTGGTCAATGTGTCCTTGATGTCCTTTCTAATATTTTGAACTTGTGGTGGTGTTTTTTGGTTGACTTGCACCAGTTGTGACTATAGGTCTCATGAATAGGGTCTTTAATCCTTACCTTTATATGGGGGGGTCATGTACCTCAATCATCCTTTCAAATGAAGGGGTGTCTTGGAGTTCGAGAATGGAAGGTTTGGTCAATGATGATGGTCTATTCCTTCAAATGTATTTGGTTCTACATAAGTATATGATTTTTTTACTAGTATGATTTACTTCAAGCATTGAAGGGTAGTGTAGTGGCTTTGATGGTTCCAAATCTTCTTTGGTTGAAGAGGACTAGTTAAGCAAGGCTTTGATCCCTGTCTTGATAGAGTTGGAGGTTTTAGTGAGGGATGGTAAGGTGGAGGTTTTCTCCCAAGGGGGAGATGGTGTCATTAAATACTAAGGTAGGCTATAGGTGTTTGTGTTGATGATTTGGTTCACTTGGAAGCCCCACCCATGAAGGGTATGGTCCGAATGGCAAGAAAAGAAATTGAGTTTGTGGTTTGTAGGTTCCTATAGATGTTGAGAAAGATTGGTTCGGTTGCATACGAATGGGAGTTGCCTTTTGATATGGGTATGGTTCGTCCGGTTCTTATCTCCTAGATTGAGGAGGTGTGTTGGTGATTCAAGTGTTATAGGAATTTTTGAGGATTGTGGACATTGTGGAGGACGATTCGACTTATGAGAAGGTCTAGTGGAGAAGTTGTGTGAATATGGGTGATGATTGATTAATAAGGGTGTGGTGTTTGTCAAGGCCCTTTTTGAGGATCGTGAAGTTGGAAGTGTCATTCGGGGAGCCATAGCCGGCATGGAAGGCAATATCTATACTTCCTTCATTCTATTCAAGCTTATAATAACATGTCAAGTTCTTTTTATGATCCCAAGTCTTATGCTTCAGCCCCTATGTCATTGCATGCATTCAAACAAAAGTGATATCCCTATCTCTTCCATTCTACTCAAGCCTAAGGTACCAATTTTAAGCCTTCTATGTGATTTCATGTCTCACGTATTTCAGCCCCTATGTCATTGCATGCATTCATGTTTATGTTGACAAGTTCATGTTGATTTTGACACTTATGTTGAGATTTTAAAAGTGGTGTTTAAGTGCATTGTTGCATTCTTATTGGGGCTGATTTCTTCATGATTACCTTCTTATTTACATTTCTTTGACATTCGTGAACGAATATTCCCAAGGGGGGAGAGATTGAAACTACAACAAAAAGTGCTCGAAAATGTGCCTAGGAAGTGCCTGGAGTCGTAATTTCTATATATCACAAAATTCATATGTGATATCAAAAGTTTGACTTCATATTCTTGATCAGGGGGTCAAATTGAGTGGGAAATGGGTCTAACCCCAATTTTAGAGCAAACAAACCACAATTTCAATTTCCTAAAAATTGATTTCTAGAGAGCTCTCCAAGCCCCTAGCGTGATGCGCCAAGGGCGCGCCACAGTGTTGAATTGTTGTCGGTTTTTAGTTCGGTCCAAGACTTTTGGGTCTTTGCCCTAAGTCCTCCCATGCGTGGAAATAACAATACTTATCCATATTTCACCATTATATCATACTAAATATTGTCCAATACTCACTCAAACACTTAGACTCATATTTCTCTCAAAAGTAAGAGTCCCAAAACTCATCCGGATCTTAAGGTTTTCATTGAAGCTTCAAGTCTCCATTTCCAATCATCTTCAGGTATTCTCCAACGCTAAGGTATGTGGGTTTCATTCATGGGTTCCTTTCACCCATGATACCCAAGCTTTCTTTTACTAAAAATTGTATGATTTCAAGTTGATTTATTCATGGGTCTTACTTATTATGAATTTCACGGCACATTATGTTGGGGTTTCATGAAAGTATGGTTATTTTAGCATATTTTGAGCTATGAATCTAAGATCTACGGTGAGATGTGATGAAGGCTTTTGATATATGTTGCTTGAAGGTGTCACCAAGTATCTATTGATAGATTTACACTTAATTTTAAAGCATGATTTCACTCTTGAATTGCATGGTTTTACACTAACATTAAACACCCACCAAGTGTTTAGTAAAATGTCCGATTGATGTATCTTGAGTTGTTGAAGGTCTAATGCTTGGTATATGAGTTAAGTGACTTTATGATGATGAAAGGCTATATATATGTTTAATTCATGAAATGTGTTTATGGTGTTACAAGTTGATTGCCTTGTTGAGGGGGTATCAAGCCTCAATCACCTTGTCAAGGGGGTTTCAAGCCTCGGTGATCTTATTGAGGGGATATCAAGCCTCAATCACCTTGTCGAGGGGGTGTTAAGCCTCGGTTGCCTTGTTAAGGGAGTTTCAAGCCTCAATCACCTTGTCGAGGGGGTGTTAAGCCTCGGTTGCCTTGTTAAGGGAGTTTCAAGCCTCAATCACCTTGTCGAGGGGGTGTCAAGCCTCAGTTGCCTTGTTGAGGGGGTACCAAGCCGTAATTACCTTGTCGAGGGGGTGTCAAGCCACAGTTCCCTTATTGAGGGGGTACCAAGCCTCAATCATCTTGTCGAGGGATGGTATGCCCGTACTACCAATTGGGGGGGGTCATGTACCTCAATCATCCTTTCAAATGAAGGGGTGTCTTGGAGTTCGAGAATGGAAGGTTTGGTCAATGATGATGGTCTATTCCTTCAAATGTATTTGGTTCTACATAAGTATATGATTTTTTTACTAGTATGATTTACTTCAAGCATTGATCATACACGTCATATTGTTGTTATGCTATCTATTGCTTATCATTCTGCATTTTGATTATGTTGTCTATCTCTTTTTACATTGCATCCTACATACTTAGTACATCTAAACATACTAACACATACTCTATGCCTATATAATATTACCATGTAGGAACCGAAGCTAAGTGTGATCATCCTCCTCCTCTATGGGGCTAGACGGATTGTTCAAGTTAGCTTTTGGTGAGTCCTCAAGTCCAGGGACAATATATATCTTCTCTCATGCTTATGTTTAGACCATATGTTGTATATTTGGATTATCTATTGACATTATTATGAGGGTGAGCCCGGTTGCTTGTCTTGGCCTCCGCTAAGTTCTATGTTTAGAGGTATTGTTTGACAAGTATGTAATGATGTTTCAAGCTTGACTCTCTTGATATCTTATGAAATGAAGGTTTTCCCTTAGTCCCTATGCCCTTATTCCTACTCTTTTATTGTTGTTTAATTGCTTCTGCGACCAAGGATATGTAATGATATATTAAGAGGCTTGCTTGGGGTTCCCTCGATTTCCCCATGCACCGTGTCACATCTAGGCCCTAGTTTGTGTTGTGACACTTTTACTTCCTGTCTTAGCATATAATGATCCTACTATTTTTCCTAAGTCTTGGATGAAGTTTCTAGCATAATTTATAAGTTCGATAAATTTTTATAATTCTTTTGTGTTCCCTAATTTATCTGGCATTCCAGAACTTTCTTAGCTATGTGTGGTTGTAATTTGGTTTTTGTCTCCTAGTATTACTCTTAAAAAATTTATATGTGTTTTATATAACTCAATTTTCTTTTTACTAATTGTATACTATTTTCTACGAACAATCTAAATACCTTTTGAAGGTGGCCTAGATTTTAATTTATGTCTTTACTATGAGGGTGTTTGGATGGGCTTAAAAGCTAGTCAAACCAGCTTTTAAGTTCTTTTTATCTTATAAAACTGTTTGGCAATTTCTAAAACAGCTTAAAAAAAGTTAAAAATTGCTTAAAATAAGTTAAAGTTAAAAGTAGTAGCCCCCAACTTTTTATTTTTTGACTTATAAGTTGTTATAGTTTGACCAAGAAAATTATCTTTTTACCCTAAACATTTTTTTTAGTTTCAAAAATACCCTTAACTTACGTAACTCTAAGTACTCTCTCCCTTCTCATTATTTCAAACCACCGCCCGGCACTTCTACACTCGTCTTGTAGTTGCTCCAAACTTATATATATTTCTTCTTTTACTATTCTTTTTATAAATAATTTATCATAGCAGAAAAATATTAATACGATAGATAATAACTATTATTCATGACCAAAATTATAAGACATCTTAAAATTTTCATGTGATCTATCCAAATTATGTATTTTAAAAATTAAAAATAAATTGTGTATATAAAATTTACTTAAATAATAAGTTATATTGATATTGAATTAAAATATAAATTTATTTTACTTTAATTTTTTTAGATAGAAAACTCTTAAAGTAATCAATTTTTATAATGTTAATTGCTTGAAGGGTATTTCAGATATTTTTAATTAAAAAAGTGCTTAACAGCACTTATGTGCCAAACACATCAATAACTTTTTTTTCAGGTACAACACTTTTATCCAAATATGTAACTGCTTATTTTTCAAATAAATTGTAGCACTTTAAAAAGTGTTTCTAAAGAACTATTTAAAAGCTATTTTTTGCAGCTAATCTAAGCGGGCTTATACTAAAATATCATCTACATAAACAAGGACAAACGAACTATCCATTTATCTTTGAAAAATTGAAGTTGCAGTCTTTAGCCCGAAAGACATTGCTAGAGATTCAAAATATCCTTGGGGACATGTAAATACTATCCATTCTATACTTTCTTCGTGCATCCAGACCTGCCAATACCTTGATTTACAATCAAATTTACTAAATATTTCTTCCCTTGTATTCTGTTTATTAACTCATTTTTATCCGAGAGTTTATACACATCTGTTCTGGTATTATCATTAAATCTTTGATAATTTATTACTATTCTTACTTTCCCCCTTATTATTTCATTATAGTTCTGCACTATAAAGGCTGCAGAACTATGCTTTGACGTAGATCTTTACATTACTTCTAAGTTTAATAATTCATTAATTTGTATAGCAAAATCTTCCATTTCTTGATTAGTAGCTTCTATCGAGGCTATTTTTATTATATATTCTAGAATTAATTTCTAATTTACATACTACTTTATTTGTCTCCCAATGCTTTAGTGGGTCTTCTCCTATTATTTCCATTTCATCCAACATTTTGACCATCTCTTCTAAGTCTTTTGGACTTTTAATAGTTCCTATTTTTGCTATTCCTGTCCTAAAGTTATAAAGTTTTGTTTCTATATTGATCAAAGTATAGTCTTTATTTAGTATATAATAGTCTTCTTCATCGTACATTTCATCTTGCTTTTTACAATAATTTTTACCATCCTTACATTCACTACAATAAGACCGCAGGTGTTTAGGGCCTAGTATATTGGAGGATGTTGTTTCTGATTTATCATTAACATGTCTTCCTTTTGTCTGTATTTTTGTTATTTATAATGGTGTATAAGTAGTATTTTTAAAGAATACTACTCCATCCCTTGTAATCAAACAACTATCGTTGTTATGTAATATGAAATGTAGTCCTAGAACAAGTTTTATGTTTACATTTAATTCCCTTACCCAAATCCTTTTAACTTTGTAAGTTGGTTTGTAAAATTTATTACATGTATTTATGAAACTAATCTGGGTTCTATCTATATAGTATTGACATATATTATAAGTTCTATCCATTTGCATTGTTGCAATTGGCCTATCTAAAGTTTTTATTAGATTTGGTGGCATTATTTTCTTGTTTATTATACACCTGGTACACCCTGTGTCTACTAGTGTTAGAGTCTCTATCTCTACGTCTCCTATTTTGAGCCTTTCTAGTATTTTTACTGTGGTAAATTTTTTATCTTCATTACATATTAAAGTTTCGCCAGTCCCTATATTCAGTAATTCTGTTTCTTGTGTAGGTTCTAGCTACCAGTCTTCCTCCACTTTTTCTTTTCCCTTTTCTAGAGCTCTTATCCTTTGTTCTAGCTCGTTTACTCTGGTTTCTAATGTCATTATTCTTAAAGTCATTGTCTGATTTCTTTCTTCTTTGTATTCCTCTTCTTTTATTATCTTGATTTCTAGCATGTCTTTTATACACGTGATGTATCCTTCCATATAGCATAATTTACATTTTGCCCTTTTTTCTCTACTAAAGTACTATTTACATATAGTACATTGATACTATCTATCCCTTTGTTCCTTTCAAATTCATGATTACATTTGTACAAAAAATTTACCATTGTGCTGGCTTGTATTTCTTCTAAATATACGTTCTCCATTTCTAGTCCTATTTCATTTATTAATTCTGCTTGTTCTAAGTCGAAAGAGTCTAATTGTGGTCTCTTGGTTGGTTCTATACCAACAATAGTGTATATACTTTCACTATCTAACATATATTCATCTACATTTATTAATGTTTTTTGAAAATCTTCTATTAGTTATAAATTTCTTGTCCAACTATTATTTCTCTTTGGACATACAATTTACAAATGTTCTATTGCCACCACAAGTAAAACATACTAATTTATTTCTATAATTTCTATCAGTTTTATATTTTCTAACATGTCCATTTCTATCTAGATATGATTTTCTAACTTATGACTTTCTTAGATAGTATTTTCTTCTATTATATGTATTCGCATAATATGACCAATTTCTTTTATAATGCCTTTTTTAATTTTAATCTTTGCCATAGCTTTGAGTAGTATATATTATGTTTTTACAGAAATTGATCTCATTTTGCTTTAATTGCTTTTGAATTTGTATATATGTGCATTTTTCGGTTAGTATTTCCATTATATGTTGTACACTATGTCCTATTGACCATTTAGCAATTGGATTATTGATCACTCCTTCTCTTTTATACCATCTATTTTCTATTTCTCGCCCCAAAGCTCCAAGTAATTTATTAGATAGCTTCTTTCCTAATTCTTCATCGAAGAAATTTTCGCTAATTGTACCATAATAGTAATAATCTTTCAGAAAGGTCTTTATGTAGAACCAACTTGTAATACTTAGTTGTTCTAATTTTATTAAAGCATTTCTTTGTAGTATTACTAATACACTATTTGGGTCTTCTCCTGTAATCAAACTATGTATCTTGTGAGTAAAATTATATGGATTAGGTCCCATATTTACTAAAGCCTGAAATTCTTGTAGGAAGTTAGACTTATTAGCTTCCCATAGAGTTTTTGCCGATTCTCCTAAGAAAGTCTCCATATGTGTGTACATTGTTTCGGCGTAAGTATCTTGATATATCTTCATATAGTCTCCTACAACTATTCCTTTCCAGAGGTCTATACCTGTATTCCACATTTATGGATCATGGGTGGCTATGTTTAGTATTTTTCTTTTGTTACCTCCTTCTTGTAACTTAATTGGTTCTTCTATCGGCATTCTTTTTCTTACAGATTTTACATTTTTCATTACTATTTCTGAATTTATTCTAAACACTCTTCTTTGTGGTACATTTTCAGTACTCGTGTTTACTATATATTGCTGTGTTGTTCTTTTGAAAGAGCTAGAACTAGTTGATTCCATAAATTCTTTTTGGCTAATTATCGAATCTAATTCTATTTTCTCATCACTATTATATATTTTATTGACAATTTTATCAAGGTCATCTAGGTTTGTTTGTATTTTTTTGTTGTTCTCCATATCCTAAGTAATTTGTTCTTAATTCACACTTTTAAAGTGCAATTCAGTTTCTATTAAATTCATTGCGCCTGAAACGACCTCAGAAACTGTCCAAAAATGTGCCTCGGAAGTGCCCGGAATCATAATTTCCATATATCTCAAAATCCATGCATTATTTCAAAAATCTAACTTCATATTCTTGTTCAAGGGGCAAAATTGAGTGGAAAATGTGTCTAACACCAATTTTAGTGCAAAACAATCGCAATTTCAATTTTCAAAGTGAGCAATTTCGAGTGAGGTATGTGCGTTGCTAGCGCGACGCACCAGTGCTTTATTTTGGTGCGAGTTTTCAACTTTGGTTCAAGACTTTTGGGTCTTGGGCTTAAGCTTTTCCACATGTGAAAATACCTATACTTAGCCTTATTTCACTCTCATATCATTCAAAACATTCTCCAATTCTCATTCAAACACTTAGCAAAACATTTTACTCCTAAATTCAAGTCACAAAACTCTTCTGGATTCTAAGGTTCTCATTCAAGCTTCAAGTCTCCATCTCCAATCTTCATCAAGTTATTCTCCAAAGCTAAGGTATGTGGGTTCTTTCATCCATGATATCTAAACTCTCTTTTACTCAAAATTGCATGATTTAATGTTGATTTACTCATAAGTCTTATGTATTATGAATTTTCCTGCACACTATGTTAGGATTTATGAAATTCTGATTGTTTTAGCATGTCTTGAGCTATAAAACAAAGATCTATTGAGAGATTTGCTAAAGGGTTTTGATGTATATTGCTTGAGGGTGTTACCAAGTATCTATTGATGGTTTTACATTGAATTTTCTAGCATGATTTCACACTTGAATTGTATAATTTTACACTAGCTCTAAACACCTGCCAAGTGTTTGATAAAATGTCTGAATTATGAATTATTGAGAAATTGAAGGTTCAATGCTTGTCTTATGAGTTGAGTGACTTTATGATGATAAAGGGAATGTATGTATATGATGATGATGAAAGGAATGTATATATATGATGTGATCTCTATAGTATTGGGGATGACCAAGCTAACTCCGGAGGTTGTAGGCTTGGGTAACCTTATTGGGGGGTTTGTACCTCGATCGCCTCACTCTAAAGGTAGCAGGCCCATGCAACCTTGTCAATAGGTTTGCACCTTGATAACCTTGTTGGGAGTTTGTACCTCATCAATCTTGTTGGGGGGTTTGTACCTCATCAACTTCATGAAGGGGTTTGTACCTCATGCACCTCTCTAAGGAGATGGTAGGCGTTGGATTGGAATAATAGTGGTCACTCCTTACACTTGTATTATGTTCCATACATACAAGCATGATTTTACTTCAAGTATCAATGATACATACCATATTAAGCTTATTCATTGCCTATGTTATGCATTTTTCTTATGGTGCCTATCTCTTGTTGCATTATATCCTACATACTTATTACATGCAAACGTACTAACGTATACTCTATGCCTATATGATATCACCATGTAAGAACCGGAACCCCACATGAGCATCCTCCTCCATATGGCTAGTACGATACCTCTCAAGCTTGTTGGTGAGTCCTCCATTCCGAGGATGATGTTTATGATCTTATGTTATGTATTAAGGCTATCTTCCTTCTACTTATGTATTGACTATGAGGGTGAGCCCGGTTGCTTGTCTTCGCCCCCGCTCTTATCTATGTAGTAGAGATGTTGTTGGACATTATATGTAGCTATGCTATGAGCCTTGACTCTCTCGATGTTTATGTTATGAAGGTTGTCCCTTAGCCCCATTGTCCTTATTTACCATTTCTTGTTGTATTTAATTGCTTTTGCATAGGAATAGTGTAATGACCACCAAAAAGTGCCCAAAATTGTGCCTCGGAAGTGTCTAGAATTGTAATTTTCATATATCTCAAAATTTGTGCGTTATTTCAGAAATCTGACTTCATATTCTTGTTCAGGGGGTCAAATTTAGGGGGAAAAGGGTCTAACCCAATTTCAGAGCAAACGATTCACAGTTTCAAATTTCAAAGTGACGAATTCCAGTGCGGTTAGCGCATTGCAGGTGCGACTTGCCTCAGTTTAAATCCTGTCCAATTTTTCAAGTTTGGTCTAAGACTTTTATGTCTTAGGCCTAAGCCTTCCCACACATGAAAATACCTAAACTTAGCCATTTTTCACCCTTATATCATTCTAAACATTCCCCAATACTCACTCAAACACTTAAGATTATATTTCTCTCAAGATTCAAGTGCCAAAACCTTCTCCAGATCTTAAGGATTGCACTCAAGCTTCAAGTCTCCATCTCCAATATTCACCAAGTTCTCAAGATTCAAGACTCAAACCCTTATCCTAAGCTAAGGTTTTCCTTCAAGGTTCTTCTTCAAACTTCAAGTCTCCATCTCTAATCTTCACCAAAAGTTTCTCCAAAGCTAATGTATGTGGGTTTCTTTCATGGGTTCCTCTTATCCATGATACCCAAGCTTCCGTGCATGATTTAAAGTTGATTTACTCATGGGTCTTATTTATTATGAAAATCAATGCACACTATATTGGGGTTTATGAAATTGTGACTGTTTTACTAACTTTTGGGCTATGAATCTAAGATCTATTGTGGGATTTGATGAAGGGTTTTGATGTATATTGCTTGAGGGTGTTACCAAGTAACTATTTATGGTTTTACATTTGATTTTCTAGCATGATGACACCCTTAAATTGCATGGTTTTACACTAGC
This sequence comes from Solanum virginianum, assembly GCA_000787875.1. NCBI lineage: Eukaryota > Viridiplantae > Streptophyta > Magnoliopsida > Solanales > Solanaceae > Solanum > Solanum virginianum. Next base: position 11,664 of record DF358082.1, on the reverse strand, counting down.
ACTACACACCCTCTAAGTGTTTGACAAAATGTCCGGTTATGATTTCTTGAGGAATTAAAGATACAATGCATGTCTTATGAGTTAAGTGACTTTATGATGATGATGAGAATGTTTATATGAGATGTTTTCATGAACAAGTATCTATGGTGTTGCAAGTTGATTGTTAGGTTCCCATGGTTGTTGTGTACTTGAAAAAAGAGAGGATACCCTCCTTTGATGCTTCAAATGTAATGGTTCGATGAGCTATTTCTATGATTCCTATCAAAATGGCCATGCCGTAAGGTAGAATGACTAATTATTCCTACCGAAAAGATCATATCATAAGGTATGGACATCCTACCAAAAAGGCCATATCATAAGGTAGAATGACTAATAGCTCCTATCGAAAAGATCATGTCATAAGGTATGGGCACCCTATCGAAAAAGCCATGTCATAAGGTAGAAAGACTAATGGTTTCCACTGAAAAGATCATATCATAAGGTATTGACTTCTATCGAAAATGTCATGTCATAAGGTAGAATGAACCATTGTTCCTACCCAAAAGATTATATCATTAAGTAGGGGATGTCTTATACAACCTATCAAAAAGACTATGTCGTACGGTAGGGGTATTGGTAACACACTCCAAAAAGGTTATATTATAAGTTGAGTGGGGCCCACTTGGCCTATTTCATAAAGGTTGGTAAGAAATGTCTGAGTATGTATTCCATATTGAGTTTACATTCCTTGATCATGATTTACAAACATGTTTCACCTTAAGCATTGATCATGCATGTCATATTAGTGTTTACCTATCCTTTGCTTATAATTATACATTTTGATTATGTTGCCTATCCCTTGCTAGCATTCCATCCTACATACTTAGTACATTCAAACATACTAATGCATACTCTATGCCTACATGATGTCACCATGTAGGAACCGGTGTACCGCTTGATCATCCTCCTCCTCCACATGGCTAGAACGATTGTCTCTCAAGCTTATTGGTGAGTCCTCCATTTTGGGGATGTTGCTTATGATCTCTTACTTTGTACTAAGACTATCTTACTTTTGTTCATGTATTGACTGTGAGGGTGAGCCCAGTTGCTTGTCTTGGCCCCCACTCTTATCTATGTAGTAGAGGTGTTATTGGACATGTTATGTGTCTATGCTATGAGCTTTGACTCTATTGACTCTTGTTGTTTATGATATGAAAGAGTTCCCTTAGCCCCGGTTGTCCCACTTTACTACTTCTTGTTGTATTGTATTACTTCTGCTACCAAGGATGTGTAATGATATGCTATAAGGCTTGTTTGGGGTTCCTTCCCCTTCCCATTCGCTAGTAACGTCTAGGCCCTAGGCTTGGGTCGTGACACCAAGGATGTGCAATGATATGTTAAGAGGCTCACTTGGGGTCCCTTTTTCCCATGCATCGTGTCACATCTAGGCCCTAGGTTTAGGTCGTGACAAACTTGGTATTAGAGTACTAGGTTGTTAAGTCCTCGATTTCCAAGACAACACATCGAT
>DF358082.1:0-10072 GCA_000787875.1 Solanum virginianum | reverse complement strand
TTTCCAAGACAACACATCGATTAGAGTCTTATTCATGGTCATGAAGTGCGCCACAACTATTAATGGGAGGCTATGAGACATCCTAGGAAATGGTTCACTTCTTCATGATCTATGTTGTGCGATAGAGTAAGTTCCCCTAAGGCTTATTGTTAAACCCTAATCGTTATATTTCAAGGTATGTCTGAAGCTACTCAGGACGACGATATATCTAATACGAAAGTTTGCAATTCTCTATTGGTATTGGCCAAAGTGGTGATAAAATTGATAACCCATCTCAATCAATAAGTGAGTGCTCTTACGACTTCAATTGGTAAGAGAAGGGGTAGTGAGGCCAAAAGGGCCCGTTTTGAAGGGAAGTTCCAAAGTCTCAAACATAGAGGTGATGCTATGTGTCTAACATATGGTAGTGTGCATAGAGGCCCATGTTTGAGGGGCACCAATGTTTGCTTTGATTATGGTAAAGAGGGGCATAAGAGGAGGGATTATCCTCGTAAACACAATAAGAGTAAAAGGGGTGAGGATGGGGTGACTCATCTTAGATGCCCAAAATATGGGAGGAATTATAGTGGTTTATGTTGGAGGAACATGGGTACATGTTTTGGGTGTGGTGAGATGGGCCATAAGATTTTGGAATGTCCACATGCTCACAACAAAGGTAAGGATGGCCGACTACAAGGGCAATGTGGTAATGTTGATCAAGGGGTTCAAGGAGGGGATGAGGTGCTCGGCATTGCTACTGTATGTTGAAATTTCCTTTGGCTTTGATGTATATACCTTGATGGGCCTGGATGCCACTATCTCTTTCATTATTCTTTCTTGTTGCTAGTGGGCTTTAAGTGTGCCCCGAGTTGTTATGTGAAACTTTGGTGTCTATCCTTTTGTTTAGTGTGTTATTGCTAGAAAATTCATAGATGTTATTCTGTGTTCATATTGCATTAGGTCTTGCCTTGTGAATTGTTGGGTTGATGTGGTGGATTTTGATATCGTACTTTGGGTGGATTAGTTGCATGAGATTTGGTGTCTCCTTTGATTATAGGGCCCATAGAGTTAGATTTCAATTCCCTAATAAACATGTCTTTGAGTGGGGGCTTGTATGGTGGTTGTTAAGGGGTAAGTCTATTTCCTGTGTTAAGGTGCAATGGATCTCTAAGGGTTGAAATTATCATCTTGTAAGAACTAGGGGTCAAACCTAAGTTATTTCCATTAAGTTCTTTTGATCAATGAGTTAGTGAATGTCCCTTTTGATATTTTGAATTTGGGGTGGTGTCTTTTGGTTTGAATTATGCACCAGTTATGTCTATAGGTCTCATGAATAGGGTCTTTAATCCCTAACTAGTTATATTTGTGGTGGTCTCTAGTGATGAAATATTGATTTATTTGGAGCTTGTGAACCATTTGGGAAAGCACAATTGTATGCTAAGTATGAGAAGTGTGAATATGGTTAAGGGAGGTTACCTTCCAACGTCATGTGGTGTCAAAGTATGGTGTTAAGATGGATCCTAAAAAGATGGATGTGATTAGAAATTGGCCTAGACCATTGACCCTATCGGACATTAGAAGTTTCTTAGGCTTAGAGGGTTATTATCAGAGGTTTGTGGATGGGTTGTTCTCTATTTCTTCTCGTATGATTTAGTTGACCCCAAGTAAGACTAATTTGAGTGGACCGATGAGTGTGAGTGGAGTTTCTAAAACTTTAAAGGTTAAGCTTGTGTCCGCTCCTATCTTAGCTTTACCGGAAGGGTTGGAGGGGTTGTTGTGTATTGTTATGCCTCAAGAATTTGTTGGGTGGTGTTTTGATACTAAATGGTGTGGTGATAGCCTATGCTTCTAGACAACATAAGATGCTTGGAAAGGATTATCCTACCCATGATCTTGAGTTAGCTGTAGATGATGGTGGCTAGGGAGGTCCATCGGTTAGCTGGAACAGGAGTTACATTAGAAGAGGTTAATGATGGTGGTGTTGTTGTTATTGATGGCTTTAAATCTTCATTGGTTGAGGGGGGTAGAAGCTAAGTAAGATCTTGACCCTGCCTTGTTAGAATTGAAGGCATTAGTAAAAGATGGTAAGGTGGAGGTTTTCTCCCAAAGGGAAGATGGTGCCCTTAGGTATCAAGGTAGATTGTGTGTGTCTAATGTTGATGATATGGGGAGGTTCGTTTTAGGTGAGGCTCATGATTCTTCCTATTCTATTCACCCTGATTCTACATATATGTATAGAGATTTGGGGGATGTGTATTGGTGGAAAGGTATGAAAAGGGACATTGCCAATTTGTATCCGGTTGTCATAGTTGCCAATAAGTCAAAGCCGAACATCAAAGGTCGGGTGGCCAAGCCCAAGACATAGAGATTTCTACTTAGAAGTAGGAGGAGATTAATATAGATTTTGTGGTTGGGTTGCCCAAGACTAAAAAGGGGTTTGACTCCATTTGGGTTTTGGTTGATAGGATGACAAAAGTTGGCTCATTTTCTACCAGTTAAGACTACATATAGGGCTGAATATTATACTAGGTCGTACATCTATGAGTTGGTAAGGTTGCATGGTCTTCCTTTGTCCATCATATTGAATTGTGGTGCACAATTCACTTCACACTTTTTGAGGTCCTTCCAAGGTGGTCTTGGAACCAAGGATAAAACTTAATATGACCTTTCACCCTCAAATAGATGGCCAAGCCAAAAGAACCACCCAAACTCTTGAGGATATGCTTAGTGCTTGCATATTGGAGTTGAGGAGTAGTTAGGATGATCATTTTTCATTGATTGAGTTTGTATATAACAATAGCTACCATTCTAATATTGGTATGGCTCCTTTTGAGGCCCTCTATGGTAGGTGTTGTAGATCACCGGTTAGGTGGTTTGAGATAGGAGAAGTGGCTTTTATAAGTCTGGATATAGTTATGGAGGCTCTTGGGAAGGTATGGATGATTAGAGAAAGGTTAGGAACAGCCCAAAGTCATCAAAAATCCTATTCCGATGCGAGGAGGAGAGACCTTGAATTTAAGGTCAGTGATTGGATCTATTTGTAGGTTTCACCCATGAAGGGTGTGGTTTGTTTTGGTAAGAAGGGTAAATTAAGCCTAAGATATGGGAGTCCTTATAGAATGTTGAGGAGGCTTGGTAAGGTTGCATACAAATTGGAGTTACCTATGAATAGGGATATGGTTCGTCGGACTCTTCATGCATCTAGGTTGAGAAGATGTGTTGTTGGCTCAAGTACTATAGAAAATTTGAGGTTGTGGGTGTTGTGGAGAATAAGTTGGCTTAGGAGAAGATGCCGGTGGAGATATTGGATGGATAGACAGGAAAAGTTGATTAATAATGATGTGGTGTTCGTCAAGGCACTTTGGAAGAATCGTCTAGTCGATAGCTTCTTTCGGGGAGCCGGAGAGGGCATGAAGAAATGATATTTGAACCTCTTTCACTCTAGTCAAGCTTGTGATAATGCATCAAGTCATTTTCTCTTATGATTCTAAATCTTATGTTTCAGCCCCTACGTCATTTGCATGCATTCATGTTTATGTTCATAAGTTCATTATGATTTTGACACTTATGTTGAGATTTTGAAAATAATGTTTTAAGTATGTTGTTGCATTCTTGTTGGGGCTGATTTCTTCATGATTACTCTATTTTTATATGTTTCTTTGAAATTCAAGGACAAATATACCCAAGGGGGAGATATTGAAACGACCGTAAAAAATGCTCGAAAATGTGCTTCGAAAGTGCCCAGAATCGTAATTTCCATATATCTCAAAATTTGTGCACTATTTCAAAAATTCAATTTCATATTCTAGTTCAAGGGGTAAAATTGAGTGGAGAATGGGTCTAGCCCTGATTTTAGAGCAAACAAATCGCAATTTCAATTTTCAAAGTGAGCACTTTCCAGTGAGGTGTGCACGTTGCTGGCGCGATGCGCCAGTGCTTTATTTTGGTGCCACTTTTCAAGTTCGGTTCAAAACTTTTGGGTCTTGGGACAAAGCTTTCCGACACATAAAAACACCTATACTTAGCCTTATTTCCCCCTCATATCATTCAAAACATTCCCCAATACTCATTCAAACACATAGGAAAATATTTTACTCCTAAATTCATGTCTCAAAACTCATCCGGATTCTTAAGGTTCTCATTCAAGCTTCAAGTATCCATCTCCAATCTTCATCAAGCTATTCTCCAAAACTAAGGTATGTGGGTTTCTCTAATGGGTTCCTTTCACCCATGATACCCAAGCTCTCTTTTACTCAAAATTGCATGATTTAAAGTTGATTTACTTATAAATCATATCTATTATGAATTTCACTGCACACTATGTTGGGGTTTATGAAATTGTGACTGTTTTAGCATGTTTTAACCTATGAAACTACTCATGGGTCTTACTTATTATGAATTTCATTGCATAATATATTGGGGTTTGATGAAATTATGATTGTTTTAGCATGTTTTGAGCGATGAATCTAAGATCCAATATGAGATTTGATGAAGGATTTTGATGTATATTGCTTGAGGGTGTTTCCAAGTATCTATTGATGGTTTTACATTGAATTTTCCAGCATGATTTCACTCTTGATTGCATAGTTTTACACTAACACTAAACACCTGCCAAGCGTTTGATAAAATGTCTGAATTATCAATTCTTGAGGAATTGAAGGTCCAATGCATATCGTATGAGTTGAATGACTTTATCATGATGAAAGGAATGTATGTATATGATGATGATGAAAGGAATGTATGTATATGATATTATCTCTATAGTGTTGGGAATGACCAAGCTTTACTCTGGAGGTTATAGGCTCGGGTAACCTTGTTGTGAAGTTTGTACCTCGATCGCATCTCTCGGGAGGTGGCAGGCCTGTGCAACCTTGTCAACGGGTTCGTACCTTGATAATCTTATTGGGGTGTTTGTACCTCATCAACCTTGTTGGAGGGTTTGTACCTCATCAACCTCATGAAGGGGTTTGTACCTCATGTGCCTCTCCAAGGAGGTGGTAGGCCTTGGCTTGCACTAATAGTGGTCAGTCTAATACTTGTATTATGTTCCATATACATACGCATGATTTTACTTCAAGCATCATTGATACATGCCATATTACTACTATAAGCTTATTCATTGCCTATGTTATGCATTTTGCTTATGGTGTCCATCTCTTGTTGCATTGCATCCTACATACATAGTACATTCATACATACTGATGCATACTCTATGCCTATATTATGTCACCATGTAGGAAACAGAGCCCCACTTGAGCATCCTCCTCCACATGGCTTGTACAATACCTCTCAAACTTGTTGGTGAGTACTCCATTCCGGGAATGATGTTTATGATCTTATGCTATGTACTAAGACTATCTTCCTTCTACTTATGTATTGACTATGAGGGTGAGCCCAGTTGCTTGTCTTGGCCCCCGCTCTTATCTATATAGTAGAGGTATTGTAGGACATGATATGTATCTATGCCATAAGCCTTGACTCTCTTCTTTCTTGATGTTTATGTTATGAAGGTTGTCCCTTTGCCCCGTTGTCCTTATTTACCATTTCTTGTTGTATTTTATTGCTTCCACAACCAAGAATGTGCAATGATATGTTAAGAGGCTTGCTTAGGGTACTTTCGAGTTCCCCATGCGTCGTGTCAAGTCTAGGTCGTAGGCTTGGGTCGTGACAGTGCCTAACTTGCACCCTTTGTATTTAAATATAGCACTTGTATTTTCTTCATACCTTCTTTTCATCTTTTGCCAAGGCTTCATCTACCCCAAATTCTTCTTCTATCATTTCTACATTCATCATTTCTATGGTTGTCTATATATACATATATATATATATGAGGAAATCAATAACTTGGTCACTTGAAATCACTTAAGCAAACTAATTTTTCAAAAAAAAAAGTGACTAAGTTATGCAAAAATAAATAAATAAATAATAACAATTAAATAAAAAAGATAACAACAGTAAAATTATAAGGAATAAATTAACATAGAATGGTTCATCTTGGGAATTTAATCAAGTTAAAAAAATTTAAGAGTAAGGGTAAATAATTACAAATACAAGTAACTAATCGAGCAAATAAAGAACTAAAGAAATTTGGGCCATTTAGGCCTCAATTTGCTTGCTGCCTGAAAATGGGCTCTAAGTCCGGTTTTTTAACCTGTAATATCAACTCCTGATTTGGGTTTTGGACCCATCTTCCACCTATATCACGATAAGGTATATACAGTGTATATCAGTATATGTACAGTATTTACACAATATATTAACTTGTAAATCCAATACTCCAATCACTTTGGACCATTCTAGCTAAAGATATGGATTTTTGGCCCATTTTCTTATATCACATCACCATATTCACCCTGTATATTAGTATATACAATGATGTTTTGGCCCAAAAAACCTGACACTGCTTCCTTTCCGGATGAAATGGGGCTAGCACAATGAGGAAATGACTCAACATGCAAGGGTAGAGTTAAAATGAACCCAGATGATTATCACATGTGGAAAAGAAGATAAAAACATGTTAGAATTCGTTTACTCAAAGTATAAAGACATACGAGAAAATTTAATGTATTATATCAAACAATGGCATTAATCAACTAAAACATGACTACATATTCATAAACAACTCTTAACGAACGAGGATAAACATTAATATCAAATAATAATTTCAAAAGGGTAACAAATGGAGCATGAATGGTTCTTCCATTCCAGTAACTCAAAAGGGGAAACGATAGCAATAAAGGCATCACTAGAGGAGTAGAGACAATAGCATATTAATCAAACTAAGGATTGGACCTTGGGAAAAAGCATAAAGTCACACCTAAAGTTGTACTGAAAAGTAGAATACATAGTTCAACTATGAGGACGACCTATTACACACCCATAGTACTCATAAGTAAATTATTTTCCCCTTTCCTACCCTTACACCTAGCGTGAAGGGATAGAATGATGGTCACTCACCCTCTACGGTTGCCACATATTAAAAAGAGCCAGATTCGATTCATTTCACTTTGAACCAATTTATTTACCAAAAATGCATTCATTTCACCAAAATTCAATTAACTTTGACCTACCCCATTTAGCTCCTCCAACAACATTGAATGGTATTCGAAGAAATTGCTACAAATTTCTTTAATTGTATTGATATTTTGAGTCACATTGGAAGAAATTTGGTGATTCCATTCAATAAGTTTATCATTTGGAGCATTTATTGTGTGTTTGTTTTCATTGCTAAAAGGTCAGTTCACTTTTTGTATTATGTAACATAGGGTTTTTTAGTCTTATGCTGCAAAATGTGTTTTGTCTTCATTATTAAGGTTTTTTCACTTATTATTCTAGATATTTTACAATTTTTGTTGTTGTATGTGTTTGTCATGTCCAGTATAAAGTAAAGTTCTACAAATTATGCTTTGATTTGGTCTGCATGTCATATTTAATTTATTTCAAGTTGTTAAAAATGTCTTTTGATTTGATTACTTTGAGATTTCACCATGGGGATTTTCTAAATACTGAAAAAAATGTGAAAACCTTTTATGATGGTGGACAGATTACTATGTTTTTAGATGTTGATGTAGATAGACTCTCTTATTTTGAACTGTGGGATTATCAGGATATGAACCTAGACAATGCATACTGTATGTGAGACTTCCTAATACCACTGCTTTGGTAGAAATTAAATCAGACGTGGATACTATTATAATCTCTGAATATCTGAGTGGTGGAAAATTGTGGAAGCATTTGTTTGTCACTTGGTTGCAAATGCTATTTTAGTCCCACCTACATTGGACTATGTAGAAGGCCAAACTGGAGAGGGGACATCTCAAAATATTGGGCCTAATGGTTCTTTTAGTGTTAAGTTAGAACCAAACCAGGAGGCCCAAGATGATGTGTTAAACCCTAACATTGTTTCTTCAATTACTTCTTTACTTATCCATTCTTCTACTGGTCCAACTGTTGACTATGTCCATCCCTAGGCTATTCCAACTCCTAATGTAGTTTTTGCCCCTATCCATTCTTGTACTGATCTAGTTGTTGATTCAACTTCTGTCCCTGTCCATTCTTGTACTAATCTAGCTTTTGATTCAATTTCTGCTCTTGTCCATCATCCTACTGATCAAGTGTCTGATGTAGAATCATTAAATGGAGGAATATTAGATGATTGGAGTGATGTACATGAAGAGGTAAGAACTTTTATGGAAGAAAAGAGGAAAACAAAAAGAAGGAAATGGGGAGGAAAGCTTCATCACCTAATCATGTAAGGTTAGGAACTGAAGAAAGGACTAGATGGTGTGTATGATGAATCAATGGGTGGTAATAGAAATAGTTTGGAAGGAAAGTTAGGTGGTGATGAACCTTATTATCCCTCAAATGAAGCTGCAAGCTTTGAAATAGATCCAGATGATTACAGTGATGATGAAAGAATCATTGAACAAAGAGCTAAACAAAAAAGGAGAAAGAAGGTAAAAACAACTTTATTTGATTCTACCTGTCAGAAAGTACTTTGGGAGTTGGGCCTTACATTTGAAAGTGTAAATAAATTTAGAGCTGTTGTTACCAATATATTGTTGATGAACATGTTGCTATTGAAAAGCGTATTAAGGAATGGTAAGGGTTAGATGTGTAGTTGGTTTTTCCTTGGGTTCTATTTGCTAGATTTTATTTTAGGACAAAAAAATTTACTGCCAAGACATATAACAGAGTCCATATATGTGACCCTGCTAATAAGTACAAGTTTTGTAATAGCATGTTTTTAGCTCATCACTATAATGAGAGGATAAAGGAACAATATAACATTAAGATTTTTGAATTTCAAGAAACTATTAAAAATGAATTGAATTTACATGTTGGGAGAACAGTGTATAAGAGAACAAGAAAAAAAGCATTGCAAGAGTTAATGGATGACTACAATCTTGAGTTTAAGAGAATTTTAGACATGTGCTAAGAACTAATCCAAGTAGTACATGTGTAGTCAAGCTTCATGAGGAAACATTTGAAGATGGTAGAAAATATTTTCAAGGCTTCTACATATGTTTTGATGTAATGAAGAGTCCTACTTGTCTGGTTATAGAAAGTGCATTGGTTTAGATGGTTGTTTTCTACAGGGAATTTGTAAAGATCAGTTATTGATTGTTGTTTGTAAAGATGGAAATAATCAAATGTTGCCACTAGCTTAGGCAGTAGTTGAGGTTGAAAATCAGTATACTTGAAGTTGGTTTGTCAACATTGTGAAGGGCGATCTTCACTTGGGTGATGGAATAAACATTACAATCATAACTGGTATGCAAAAAGTTAATTCACTTCATCTAATATTCTTTATTTAATATTTATTTTTTAGTCTCTTGAATATTATTTAGTTCCTATTTATTTATCTAATATTTCTGGAATTCTTATAAGGTCTTGAAAATTTCATAAATATCCATCTGCCTAATGCTGAGCATAGGATGTGTGCTAGACACATTCTTGCTAAATGATCTAGTAAATGGAAAGGCATTAAGAGAAGAAAATGTTTTGGAGGTGTGCAAGGTCTACTTTTTTGACAGAGTTAAAAGATAACATTAGTTATATGAAAAGGTTAAGGAATAACATAGTTGATGATTTGTTGTATTATAATCCCGAAAGGTTTACTTTAGCTTTACCACAAATTGTGACATTGTAGATAATAACATGATTGAGAGTTTCAATGCATGGATATTAGGACCAAGACATAAGACTATACTTACAATGCTTGAAGAAATTAGAGTTAAAATGATGAAAGAAATAGGACAGATGACAAATTTTTGCAGTGGTTTTTCTCCAATGGCAATGAAATTTTTGCAAGGTAACACAACAAACTCTATGAAATGCAGCATTAAATGGAATTCTGATTCAGGGTATGAGGTGGTTCATAGACCATAAAAACATGTTGTGGATATTCAAAGACAGACTTGTAGTTATATAGCATGGATGTTGAAAGACATATTATGTCCTCGTGCAATAGCTGCTCTTCACAATACAAAATTAGATCCAACAAACTACATGTCTCATTGATATAGTAGAGAAATTTACATGAAGACATAAAACTACTTTATTTAGCCAGTTATGAATCTAAAAATGTGGC
>DF358083.1:119678-136774 GCA_000787875.1 Solanum virginianum | reverse complement strand
AGTTAGACAATTTTGACGTCGAGCCTCGTCTCCGTTTAACTCGGAAGTTCAAGCTAACCAAGTAGCTGACTCACCTACTAGCTTCCTAAGTCCAACAAGCACCTCAATTTGTTTTCCTTTGTTTGGGCTCTAAGTCCCCTTAGCTCGATGCAAAACATATATACACACAACTTCCTTAAACTTTAGACACACACGACGTCCTTTAACGCGAGATGCAAACACTTTTAAAATTAGCACTAATTTGAAAGTCCATACCAGGTTTCATGTGTATAGTATAAATACTTAGAATATGTGGGGTGTTACAATTGCGCACCCACTAAGTGTTTGATAAAATATCTTGACAAGGATTCTTTAGTTATGGATAGTCTATTACATGGTTTATAAGTCAAGTGACTCTATGATGATTAAGGAATTGTATGTATGTATTGAATTCATGAAAAGTATGTATAGTGTTACAAGTAGACCACACCTTGTTGGGGAATGCCATGCCCGTACTACCATAATGAGGGATAGATACCTTGATCACCTTATTGGGGGGAACCATGCCCATACTACCATGTTGAGAGGTAGATACCTTGATCACCTTTTCAGGAGGTGCCATGCCCGTACTACCTTGTTGAGGGGTAGATACCTTGACCACCTTATCGAGGGGTGCCATGCCCATACTACCATGTTGAGGGGTTGATACCTCGACCACCTCACTGATGGGGTGACATGCTACGGATTCCAAGTAGTAGTTTCTAGTTCTATCATTATGGTCTCTTCCATATATGTAATATATATTTGCAAGTTATATGATTTACCAGCATGTTTTACCTCAAGCATAGATCATGCATGCTATTTCTTATGACTATGCATTTTGACTATGTTGCCTTATATCTTGTTGTATTGTATCCTACATACATAGTACATTTAAATGTACTAATGCATACTCTATGCCTTCATAATGTTACTATGTAGGAATCAGAGCACCTTTCGATCATCCACCACATAGCTAGTTCGATCTTTGGACAATAAGCTTTCATGAGTCCTCATGTCCGGGGATACTAGCTATGCTACACTTACATTTGATGTCTCTTTATATTGAACATTTGATACGATGAGGGTGAGCCCAGAAAGTGTCCTGGCCCCCGTTCCAATCTATGTTTAAAGGTGTTGTTGGAACAATTTATGTACTTATGCTTTGAGCTTTGACTCTTTTATGCTTTACAAATATAAAGACTTCTTTTAGTCCCTTTTCCCTTATTTATATCTCTTGTTGCTTTTTTGCTTCCGCTACCAGGGATGTGTGATTGATATGTTAAGAGGCTTGTTTGGGGTTCCTTCGGGTTCCTCATTCACCGTGTCACGTCTAGGCCCTAGGCTTAGATCGTGACACTCTCCCATGGGAGGAACGTAAGGCCGCCTTCCTCAACTTATTCTTCCATATTAAATTGAGGGAAGCAAAGATGATGGAGTTTATGACAGTCAAGCAAGGCTCCATGAGTGTGAGGAAGTATTCCCTCAAGTTCAACAAACTTTCTAAATACACTCCTTACTTGGTTACTGATTCTAGGGAAAGGATGAACAACTTTGTGTTGGGGGTATCCGACTTAGTGAATGAAGAATGTTGCACCTCTATGCTTGTAGGTTATATGGACTTGTCTCAGCTCATGACTTATGTCGAGAAACTTGAAGGGGAGAAGCTTAGGAATAGTAGTAGTGGTGAGTCCAAGATAGCTTGGTATAATGGTGGTTTTCAAGGTGCTAAGGTTGGCCGTTTCCAACCAGTTCACAAATCAAAGGCCAAGAATCCTTCAATTCTCAAAACAAAAGGTTTGCTAATAATAGGGTGCCTAACCCTAAGGTTCAAGGTGGTAATGGTGGGATAACTTTTCCAAGGTGCCTAAAATGTGGAAGAAATCATAATGGCAAATGCTTGAGGAATTCGAATGCTTGCTATGAGTGTGGAAAAGTGGGACACAAGCTTGTTGATTGCCCCTATGCTCAAAACAGGGGAAAGGATGGTCGTCCTCAAGGACAAAGTGCTCAAGTTATCAAAGGTCACAACGAGGCAAACAAGAGGGTGCTCTATATCACAATCAGTTCTATGCCCTTTAAGGGAGGCAAGGAGTGGAGGAGGTGCCTGATGTTGTTATCGGTATGTTAAAGGTTTATGATTATTATGTGTTACTTTATTGGATCCAGGTACTACACTCTCTTTCATTACTTCTTTTATCGCTAATAAGCTTCAAGTGTGTCCCGAGTTATTGTGTGAACCCTTTTAGGTATCTACCCCGATTGTTGAGTCCATTATTGCTAGAAGGGTATATAGGGGTTGTCCTTTGTCTATATTGCATAAAGTGTTGCCTTATGATTTTATTGAACTTGACACGGTGGATTTTGATGTCATTCTTGGGATGGATTGGTTACATGCATATTATGCTTCTACTGATTGTAGAACTCGTAAGGTTAAATTCCAATTTTCTAATGAGCCAGTCATTAAGTGGGAAAGTAGTAATTCGGTGGTTGAGGGTAGGCTTATTTTTTATCTTAAGGCCTAACAATTGATTTCTAAGGGTTGCATTACTATCTCATAAAGGTTTGGGATATTGAGTCTAAAGTCCATACTATCTAGTCAGTTCCGATTATCAATGAGTTTCTTGATATTTTTCTGGGTGAACTTTCTAGTGTCCCTCCTGAAAGGAAGATAGATTTCAATATAGATCTCCTTTCTGATACTCAACCCATTTCCATTGCTCCTTATCATATCGCCCTAACAGAGTTAAAGGTGTTAAAGGACCAATTAAAGGATTTGATGGAGAAAGGTTTTATAAAACCTAGTAAGTCACCTTGGGGTGAACCGGTGTAGTTTGTAAATAGGAAAAATGACTCACATAGAATGTACATTGACTATTGGCAACGGAATAAGGTCACAATAAAGAACAAGTTTCCCTTGCCAAGGATAGATGACCTATTTGATCAACTACAAGGGGGTAGTCATTTTTCTAAGATTGATCTTCAAGCATAGATCATGCATGCTATTTCTTCCTATTTGATCAACTACAAGGGGGTAGTCATTTTTCTAAGATTGATCTTCAGTCCGGGTACTACCAAATGAGGGTAAGGAAATGTGATATTCCCAAGATGGCCTTTCAGACTAGATGTGGGCATTTTGAATTTATAGTGATGTCATTTGGCTTAACTAATGCACCAACAATATTTATGGATCTTATGAGTAAGGTCTTTACACCCTACCTTGACATGTTCGTGGTGGTCTTCGTAGATGACATATTGATTTACTCCTAAAGTGAAGAAGAGCATGTGAAGCATTTGAGAGTACTGTTGTAAACATTAAGGGTTGAGAAGTTGTTTGCTAAATTTGATAAATATGAATTTTGGATGAAGGAAGTTGCATTCCTTGGGCATGTGGTGTTGGTTAATAGAATAAAAGTGCACCCTAAGAAAACTAAAGTGATAAGGAATTGGCCTAGGCCTTTGACTCCAAAGGATATTAGGAGTTTCTTGGGCTTAGCGGGGTATTATCGGTAGTTTGTGAATGGTTTCTCCTTAATTGCTTCCCTTTGACAAAATTGAATCAAAAGAAGGAAATATTCGTGTGGACCGATGAATATGAAAGGAGTTTTCAAACTTTGAAAGATAAGATCATATTCGCTCCTATTTTGGCTCTACTGGAAGGGTTAGAAGGGTTTGTCATTTATTGTTATGCTTCAAGGATAGGTTTGGCATGTGTTTCAATGCAAAATGGCAAAGTCATAGCATATGCTTCTCAAAAATTGGAGGTGCATGATCGTAATTATCCCACCCATGATTTGAGTTAGCGGCCGTGGTATTTACTTTGAAAAATATGGTGTGATTATTTGTATGGGTTTCATTTAGATGTGTTCACCGACCATAAAAGTCTCCAATATGTGTTCACACAAAGGGACCTCCATTTGATGAAAATAAGGTGGTTATAACTCCTCAAGGACTATGACATGAGTGTGCACTATCATCCCCGCAAAGCTAATGTTGTGGCCAATGCTCTAAGTAGAGTGTCCATGGAAAGTGTAGCTTATATTAGTGATGGTAATAAAGAATTCGCTAGAGAAGTTCACCAGCTAGCTAGGTTGGGAGTTAGGTTGAATGAAGTTAAAAATGGAGGTATGGTGGTTATTGATGGTTCCACATCCTCTTTGGTTGAAGAGGTCAAGTCTAAGCAAGACCTTGACCCTGCCTTACTAGAATTGAAAGGTTTAGTGAAGGATGGTAAAGTGGAGGTTTTCTCCAAAGGGGGAGATGGTGTCCTTAAATATCAAGGTAGGTTATGCATTCTTAATGTTGATGGGACAAAGGATTTAATCTTGTAAGAGGCACATAATTCATCCTATTCTATTCATCTTGATTCTACAAAGATGTATAAAAATTTGAGGGAGGTTTATTGGTAGGGTGGTATGAAAAGAGATATCGCTAAGTTTGTAGTCAGTTGTCATAATTTCCAACAAGTGAAAGCCAAATATCAAAGGCTGGGTAGCCTACCTAAGACATAATAATTCCCACTTGGAAGTGGGAAGAGATCAATATGGATTTTGTGATTGGATTGCCAAAAACTAGGAAAACTTTGATTCTATTTGGGTTGTTTTTGAGAGAATGACAAAATTAGCTCACTTTCTATCGGATAGAACAACTTATGGTGCTGAAGATTATGCCAAGACATATATTCATGAGTTGGTCAAGTTGCATGGGGTACTATTGTCTATTATATTTGATCATGGTGCTCAATTCATTTCTCACTTTTGGGGATCCTTCCAAAAGGGTCTTGGTACAAAAGTTAAACTTAGTAGGACATTTTATCCTCAAACAGATTGCCAAGGCGAAAGGACAATTCAAACTCTTAAAGATATGGTTAGGGCTTATGTTTTGGAGTTCAAAGGAAGTTGGGACAAATAACTTCCACTCATTGAGTTTGCTTACAACAATAGCTTTCACTCTAGCATTATAATGGCTCCTTTTGAAGCCCTATATGGTAAGTGATATAGGTCCCTGATTGGGTGGTCTGATGTGGTGGGAACAAGCTTTATTGGGAACAGATTTGGTCATGAAAACTTTGGAAAAAAGTGAGGTTGATAAGGGAGAGATTAAAGATGGCTCAAAGTAGGCAAAAGTCCTACTCCGACACAAGAAGAAGAGATCTTGAGTTTGACGTTGGTGATTTGGTGTGTTTAAAGGTCTCACCCATGAAAGGTGTAGTCTGGTTTGGAAAGAAGGGAAAGTTGAGCCCCAGATTTATAAGGCCTTATAGTGTTGTGAAGAGAAGGTTGATCCAGTCTTCCATGTGTCTATGTTCATAAAGTGTGTAGGTGACCCAAGTTCTATAGTGCCCTTGGATGTTATGGGTGTTATAGGAGATGACTTATGAGGAAGTCCCGGTAGAAATACTTGATAGACAAGTGAAGAGGTTGAGAAACAAAGATATGCCCTCTGTCAAAGTCCTTCGGAGGAACCAATAGGTTAAAAGTGCCACATGGGAAACCAAAGTCCATATGAAGAAGCAATATCCATATCTTTTCCATTTCGATCAAGTTTGAGGTGATACAATTTTCCTATCTTAGATTCTCCTCTCCTTGCATGCCATTATCATGACATTCATGCATGTTTATGTGAATTTGGGGTTGCATTATAAATGCTATTTGAAACATGGTTTAAAGATTTTCAATGGTGCATGTGTTGCATTTTGTATATGGCTCATTGGAATGTGGTCCATGAATCCATTTCTTAGAGCTTGCCTTAGCACATTCGGGGATGAATATTCCCAAGGGGGAGATAATGTAAGACCCCACTTATAGGGATAGGAGAGATGAAAGAAATAACCTCAGAAATTTGAAATTGTTGATGTTTACGAACCAGAGTTATGACTCGTAAGATGGATTATGACCCGTAAAGTGGGTTCATAGAACCTGGCATACTTGGTAAAATTTGGGATCTTTCTGAAGTTCAATCTATGACTTATCCGATGACCCATAATGTCCTCTACGAGTCATAGATGGTCTCGTAGAATAGGAATCAATGAAAATGGAATCTCTGAAGTTTGGAAAAAGGCCATCAAATGAAACCTATTTATGGCCCGTAGAATGTTCTATGGCCCGTAGATGGGGTCTCATAGACCGATCTGGCAAGAAGACCTTGACCCTGCCTTACTAGAATTGATTTTCTAAGTCCAAGCTACATCGTTTTGAGCCCATCTATGTACCTTATCAGGTTACACAACCCTAATTCATCTCTTTCTTCCTCATTCCATAAACATTCTGAAAACTCTCTCAAGCTCTTCAAGGCTTTCAAGTAAGGGGTGCAAGCTAGGGTTTCAAATCGACCTCCAAATCAAGTGTCCTCTATCATAATAACTTAAGTATATGGGTTTGATTGTGGGAACCTTCTTTCCAACAAGTACAACTAATCTTCTTGAAATGACCCAAGAAAGTGCACGAAAATGTGCCTTGGAAGTGCCCAGAATTGTAATTTTCATATATCTCAAAAGCCGCGCGTGATATCAAAAATCTGACTTCATATTCTTGTTTAGGGGGTCAAATTGAGTAAGGTATGGGTCTAACCCTGATTTAAGACAAACATATGAAAATTCAAAAATCACAAAATGCGATTGACAGAGAGCTTTTCGCGCCCCTGGCATGACGCGCCAATAGCGCGCCATAGTACATTTTGTTGACAGTTTTTCAAGCACGATCCAAGGCTTTTGAGTCTTGAGCCTAAGTGTTCCTATACATAAAAATACCTATACTTAGCCATATTTCACCCTCATATCATTCAAAACATTCCCCAATACTTATTCAAACACTTAGCTAATATTTCACCTCCTACATTCAAGTCTCAAACTCATCTGGATCTCAAGGTTCTCATTGAAGCTCCAAGTCTCCATCTCTAATCTTCATCAAGTTAACCTCCTATGCTAAGCTATGTGGGTTTATTTCATGGGCTCTTTTTGCCCATGATACCCAAGCTCTCTTTTACTCAAAATTTCATGATTTAAAGTTGATTTATTCATAGGTTTTATTTATTATGAAATTTACTGCACATTATGTTGGGATTTATGAAAATGTGATTGTTTTATAGTATTTTGAGCTATGAATCTAAGATCTATTGTGGGATATGATGAAGGGTTTTGATGTATATTGCTTGAGGGTGTTACCAAGTATCTATCAATGGTTTTACATTGGACTTTTTAGCATGATATCACTCTTCAATTGCATGGTTTTACACTAACACTACATATCCACCAATTGTTTGATAAAATGTCCAGTTAGGGTTACTTGAGGAATTAAAGGCCCAATGCATGTCTTATGACTTGAATGACTATATGATGATGAAATAAATGTATGTATATAGTATTCTCTATATAGTGTTGTGAGTTGACCAAGCCTAGCTTGGGGGGTTGTAGGATCGGGTAACAACATCGAAGGGTTGGTACCTTGGTTGCCTACTACCGTGGTAGTAGGCCCATATAACCGTATTTAGGGGTTGGTACCTCATTAACAATATCGAGGGGTTTGTACCTTGGTCCCTAGCTCGGGGTGGTGGTGGTGGTGGTAGGCCCAGGTAACCATATTTAGGGGTTGGTACCTCATTAACCATTTTGAGGGGTTTGTACCTCATTTTCCTCTCCAAGGAGGTTATTTATTCTATATTGATAGTCACTTGCTACACATGTATTATGTTCCATATAAGCACGATTTACTTCAAGTATGATTCATACATGTTATACTGCTATACGTCTATTCATTGGCTATGTTATGCATTTTGATTATGCTACTCATCACTTGTTGCATTGCATCCTACATATTTAATACATTCAAATCTACTAACGCATACTCTATGCCTATATGATGTCACCATGTAGGAATCAAAGCCCCGCTTGAGCATCTTCATCCACGTAGCTAGTATGCTTTAACTCAAGCTTGTTGGTGAGTCCTCCATTTCGGGAACGTTACTTATGATCTCTTATTATGTTCTAGAACTACCTTTCCTTTATGTAAATTTTGACTATGAGGGTGAGCCTGGAATCTTATCTTGGCCCCCGCTCTTATCTATGTATTAGAGGTGTAGTTGGACATATCATGTGTAATATTATGAGCATTGACTCTCTCTCGACTCTTGTTATTATGCTATGAATGATGTCCCTTAGCCCCAGTTATTCCCATTTCTACTATTTTGTTGCTATTTTATTGTTTCTGCAACTAAGGATGTGTAATGATGTTCTAAGATGCTTGCTTGGGATCCCTTCAGGTTTCTCCTTGCGCCGTGTCACGTCTTGGCCCTAGGCTTGGGTCGTGACACTACTTCTCAAACGACATGGATGTATGGATTATTTTATGGGTATTTATGAACTCTTGCTTATGGTGATATCATTATGCGTTATACATATGTTTCTTATTGGGTTCTTCAAGTAATGATTTTACTATGCTAAAATATTATTGGGGTTTGATAGTGTGATGGATTTTATGATATTAAAGTCATGTACTCTATGATGCTATGAAAAGCTATAGAAGAACTTATGGGTTTTAGTTGGTTTTCATGATACTCAAAACAAGGGTTTTACAATAATAATAGTGGGTAGATTTGAATAACTTTAAATCAATTGATTTTACTTCTCTCTTGTTTGATACTCTTGAATTGCATGATTTTAAGTACATGTGTATATATCCACCATGTTTGACTAAATCTACTTGACAAGGATTCTTATGTTAATGAAAGATTATTTCATGAATTTAAAGACAAGCATGATATGAAAAATTATGGGCTCCCAAGCATGTATTGAACTCAAGAAAGGTTCCTATGATTTTCAAGTAAAATGTTGAGCCCTTATGCTATATTCTATCCTTTTTAGAGTAAATCATGTCTACATAAAAGGGTTACGCATGATAACTATTTTACCCTCATGTACTACACTCTCTAATGCTCACTGGAAGGGGTCATGTATATTACAATCTCCACCGTCATGTGTAATGCAATGTCTACTAGAAGGGGTCAAGTCTATCCTATGTTTTTACCCTCTAGTACAAGGTATATGCCATGTGTAGGGGCTATTTATTTGAATGAGTTACTCATGCCATGTTATCATGTTCTATAAGTTATACATGTCATGATTAAACTTATGATTATTTCAAAGTATTTCATGGGACTAGCCTTAGCACCGAAAAGAGGGTTGAGGTGGGGGCTCGACTAAAGGGGTATTTATATAAAGTCTTGGTCTGTTAACTATGTGCCACCATAGGTTTATATTATTTCCCTAAATGAGCTTTTACTAGTGGATCCAACTAGGTCATGTTACCCAATATGTGGGGTTATGCTTGGTTTACCTTATCAAGTAGATCACTCCTTTATTTAATGTGGAGTGAGCATTAGTATTCCAAGTAGTAGCTCGCTTGGTCTTATATGTCGGTTAGAGTCTCCTCCCACATATGTATGATATATTATGAAAGTTTGACTATCTTTGTGCATGGTTTGACTTAAGCATTGATTATACATGTCATATTAAGCTCATGCCTATTTATTATGATTAAGCATCTTGATTATTACGACTTATGTTCCTTGCTGCATTTCACCCTGCATAATTAGTACATTCCAATCACTAGCACATACTTTTTGCCTACATTATCTAACCATGTAGGGACCGGAGCTCTTATTCACCCTTTTCCTCTGTGTGGCTAGCCAATATCTATTAAAAACTACTAGTGGTGAGTCCTCTATTTCGGGGACAACATCCATTTTACATTCATTCTTTGTTAAGACTTACCTATTTTAGAATTTTATATTTTTTGAGGGTGAGCCGAGAAGATGTCTTTGCCCCCCGTTCCACTCATATTAGAGGTGTTATTGGATATGGAAGTTTATTTATCAAGCTTGACTCCTATTACCTTTATGTAACTCTGAAGACATCCCCTAGCCTCTTTTTCCTTGTATGCTATTTGTATGCTCATGGATGTGATGGAACTCCCAACTCTCTGAATGTGCCCCTTGTGTAAGTCATACTTACTTGTCCCTTAGACTTATTTGCTATGTAGTTCATACAATTCCTTTTCCCTACATTATCCTCATAGTGTGAGTCTAAAGCCCTAGTTCCCTTAGATATTATATGTTATATGGTCATTTCTCTTTTAAGTTTCCACTAAAGCAAAGGATGTGCTATGCATGTTTACGAGACTTGTTTGGGGACCCCCCCCTCAGGTTCCCGTTCGTCGTGTCACGTCTAGGTCTTGGGCTTAGCTCGTGACAAGTAAATACCATGGTTCCATAACTATGTACCATTATAGGAATAATGTTCCTGTTTTAATGCCTTAAAGGTATGTTAATGGATCCATATAGCTTTAATGGACACTCACCATGCTAGGATAGAGCCTAAAGGGTGGAGTCAAATAATGGTTCTCACCATGCTAAGATAGAGCCTATAGGGTGAGGATTATCTACCTTGGCAAAGTACATTCTTTTTAGCTTGATGTAGAGTAAAGATCAAGATTCCATGTAATGGTCCACATGGTCTTATATATCAGTTATGTTCCTATTCCCAAGTATGTATGTCAAGGCTATAAAAGAATTTTTATGATGCTTCTTCTTATGATTTTAAACTTGCATGCTCACATATATTGTGTCCTTATTCCATTGATTGTGATTATGTATATTGATATTATTGTGATATCCCTTGATTAATTACATACCTACATATTTAGTACATTCCATGTACTAACACATACTTCATTACCTACATGATCAAACCATGTAGGGATGGACGACGAGGCAAGTATTTCATTCTATGGCTAGATTCAGATTTTGAGCTTGAAGATTTGTTGGTGTGTCCCATGCTTCGAGAACAAACCTCTTATGATACTTTTTCTTTATGCTGAGACTTTGTCTTTTTGTTTCTTTTGATGTATACCTTGAGGGTGAACAAGTGAGCTATGTGCTAGATCCCGCCAAAATCTATGATGTAGAGGCATGATTTGAAGCTAAAGAATTGAAGTATAATCCCTCATGGGCACTATGACATTCTTATTTTTTATGTTCATTCGCATGCTTATTCTTTTATATATCCTTACTGTACCTTGTGAATGCTTATGATATGAGCACGAGGCTTGAATAAGATGCTTTCAGGTGTCACATTCGCCATGTCATGGCTAGATCTTAGGTCTGTGTCGTGACAACTTTGTTAAGAGAATAATCTATAATGTTTGCTAAAGTTTTAAATATGCAATACAAATTGAAATATCACATAATTTTGCAAAGTTGTTCTGCCTTAAGTTATGAATGAAAATATTGTTAGGAGATTAATCTATGATCCTGTTATCCAACAATTTTGATATCCAATATAGCTTGGAATTGTATCTTATTTCATAAAGTCCTTCTACCTTTAGTGGTGAGAGAGAATTTAAGTGGTACTTTAAACTACAATCCTATTATTTAAGTCTATTGTTATCACGAACCGGACCTAGGGCCTAGTCATGATTGGCGAATGGGGAACCTGAAGGAACCCCAGACAAGCCTCTTAGCATATTATTACATATCCTTGGTCACAGAAGTAATTAAATAACATTAAAAGAATAGAAATAAGGACAAAGGGGACTAAGGGGAAACTTTCATAATATAAAAAAATCATGAGACAAGGGAGTCAAGGCTCATAGCATAATTATACATCATGTCTAACAATGCCCCTACAACATAGATACTTAGTAGGGGCCAAGCCGAGCAATCGGGATCACCCTCATAGTCGACATACATCAAAGAAGGAGAGATAGTCTTAATACATAGCATATGATCAAACACGTTGCCCTCAAAATGGAGGACTCACTAACTAGCTTGAATAGATACCACTAGCCACGTGGAGGAGGATGATGAGCAAATGGAGCTCCAGTCCCTACATGGTAACATCATGTAGGCATAGAGTATGTTTTAGTACATTTGAACGTACTAAGTATGTAGGATGCAATGCAACAAGAGATAAGCAACATAATGGAATGCATAACCATGGCTAATAGATAGCATAATAACAATATGACATGTATGAATGATGCTTGAAGTAAAACATGCTTGTATAGAACATATTACATATATAAGAAAAGACCATCATCATAGACCAAGCATACTAGTACTTGGAATCCAAGGCTTAACACCTCTTTGGAGGGTGATCAAGGTTATATACCCCTCAATTGGTAGTTGGAATTCACACCGTCTATCATAGTGGTCAAGCAGTCAACCCCATAACCTAATTAATGGATAGACCCAAAGTATACCCCTCAATCGGTATATAGACTTCACACCCACCATCATAGTGGTAAAGGTATCAACCCCTCAACATGGTTAATAGACTTCACACCCTCCATCATAGTGGTCAAGGTATCAACCCCTTAGCCTGGTATGGTCAACATGTATAATAGACTTCACACCCTCCATCATAGTGGTCAAGGTATCAACCCCTTAACATGGTTAATGGACTTCACACCCTGCATCATAGTAGTCAAGGCAAGCACCCTCTCAACAAGGTATGGTCAACATGCAACCCTAGGGATAATTTTTAAGAAAACATCATAATATTACATTACTTTTATCACCATAAAGTTGTACATCTCATATGCTAAGCATTTGGCCTTCAACAAATCAAGAATCAATAACCGAATATTTTATCAAATACTTGGCAGCTGTGTAGTGCTAGTGTAAAACTATGCAATTCAAGAGTGAAGTCATGCTAGAAAATTCAATGTAAAACCATCAATAGATACTTGGTAACATCCTCAAGCAACATACATCAAAACCATTCATCAAATCTCACAATAGATCTTGGATTCATAGCTCAAAACATGTTAAAACAATCATACTTTCATGAAACCCAACATAATGTGCAATGAAATTCATAATAAGTAAGACCCAAGAATAAATCAACTTTAAATCATGAAATTTTAAGTAAAAGGAAGCATGGGCATCATGAGTGAAAGGAACTCATAACAGAAATCCACATACCTTGACTTTGTAGAATCCTTGAAGAAGTTTGGAAATAGAGACTTGAAGCTTGAATGAGAACCTTAAGATCCGGATGAGTCTTGGGACTTGGAATTTGGAGATGAAATATTATCTAAGTGTTTGAGAGAGTATTTAGGAATGTCTTGGATGTTATGAGGGTGAAATAAGGCTAAGTATAGATATTTTCACAAATGGGAGGACTTAGGCCCAAGACCCAAAAGTCTTGGACCGAGATAGAAAAACTGGACAGAAAAATACACTGTGGCACGTCGTGCTAGCAACGCAAGTGTTCACTTAAAATTGACATTTTAAAAATTGAAACTGTGATTCTTTCACTATAACATTGGGGTTAGACCTATTTTCCACTCAATTTGACCCCCTGAACAAGAATATGAAGTTGGATTTTGGATATCGCGCATGAATTTTGAGATACATGGAAATTACAATTTCAGAGACTTCTGAGGCATATTTTTGGGCACTTTTTGGGGTCTTTTCAATATCTCCCCCTTGTGAACATTCATCCTTGAATGTCAAAGAAACGCATATTAGAAGAGTAATCATGAAGAAATCAGCCCTAATAAGAATGCAATGACACACTTAAAACACCATTTTCAAAATCTCAACATAAGTGTAAAATCACCATAAACTTTGTCAATATAAACATGAACGCATGCAAATAACTTAGGGGCTGGAATATAGGACATGAAATCATAAGAAGGACTTGACGTGTTATCATAAGCTTGAATAAAATGAAGGAGGTATGGATATTGCTTCTCCATGCCCACTCTATGTCCCCGAGAGACACTATCGACTAGATGATTCTTCCAAAAAGGGCCTTGACGAACACTATATCCTTACCAATCAACTTTACCACCCTTCCATCCAATACCTCCATCGGGACTGACAACTTTATTATTTATTGTCCTAATGTTCACGCTCCAATAAGAAAGAGATCGTAGTTAGCACTTAACCTAACCAAAGGTCAGGTCAAATCCACAGGGAATATATGGTTTGACTACAAGACTTCAGTACTAATTGTTTTAAGCATCAATAACTAAAATCTCTAAATAGGGGGGTTGTGATTCAAAAATAAAAGTAAAATTATGGCTATATTACTATGCGAAAAAACACTCAATTTTAGGGACAACTTGAGAATTGTGTTCGCTATGGTTCGTTGACTTGATTACCTTAGGTAACATAACCATAATTAAAGATTAGCATACAAGATGGTAACTTAGATTCTGACAGCCCTCTTGTGAAGGTGAAGGTCGAATTTCACCATGACACTTGGTTGACAACCATGGTGTGCCAAATAACTATTACCAATTATACCAGTCAAGTTCCCCTTGGTAAGGTGATGTGTTGTAATAAGACAGGACATTTGATGCCTAAAACAAGGAATTTTGTGAGTTCTTAAAGCAACTTTTTAGTGTTTTGATGTGTTTTTGTATTTGTAGGGTGTTTCATAGTAGGAAATAAAGACCAAAATCTCAAAATTCTGCCAAGTGAAGGTCAATCCTATGAGGAAATCCTACGAGTCATAAGCCACACTATGACTCATATAGGTGGACTCATAGCAAGAATTAGAGAGCCAAAATGTTGGACCAAAAACTGAGGACCAATACTAAGAGACAAGAATACGAGTAGTAGCCCAAGCAATAACTCGTACCTATGGGTCATACTAGTTTAGTCCAATATGCCAAGAACTTGATATGACACCCCGACTATAACTCATAGGTCATCCTACGAGTCGTAACTGCAAGACTTATCAGCTGCCAACTATTTTTTTATGTAAATTATAGGGTTATTTTGTAAATACTATATATAGTTTAAGTTAGGTTTTTCTGAGGAGTTCGATAAGTAGATAATACACCATTATATTTTGAAGCTTTTTCATAGTTTTTAGAGTAGTCTATTGTTCTCTTTTGGAAAATCCATTTTGGGGATTGCAAATCTTGCCTTGTAGTCATTGTTGATCAATCATGCTTGTGGGTTTGCAACTTGTCATGCCTATTCTCTTTATTGTTATTAGTAAAACTCTCAACTATGTCTATCATATGCATTCTTGTGTGTTTTGCTTTAACCATGAGTTACTAAGCACCCACAACTTGGGGTTGTGGGAACCATGAGTTGTTGACTCAAAATAACCTAGGTTTCTTACATTTCAATGATTAGGGTTTTGCATGTATTATCTATTTCCCTTGAATTTTATTGTTGTTTGGTGGTGGCCAACACAAACCCCACCTACTATTATGATCTCGACCAAGGTAGTAACGAATATGAAAAGAGAGGTAGATGACATAATTTGATTGATCTGTTCTCGTCTAATCAACTGAACCTGACCAAGAGAGGTTGACTGGGACAATAGGTAATGGTTAGTTGGCACGCCATGGTTGCCGACCAAGCGCTATGGTGAAATTCGACCTTCACCTTCACAAGAGGGCTGGAAGAACCTAAGTTACTGTCCTGCATGTAAATCACAAATTATAGTTATGTTATCTAGGGTAATTGAGTCGATGAATAATGGGGAACACAATTCCCGAGTTGTCCCAAAAATTGAGTACTTTCCTTGCGTTATAGTTAGTATTTATTTTATATTTGTTTTTTAATCAAAACCCTCCCCCCAATTTAGAGATTGTAGTCATAAATGCTAGATATGATTAGTGGTAAAATCTTGTAATCAAGCCCTATATTCCCTGTGGATTCGATCCTAACCTTGGTTAGGTTAATTGCTGACAACGATCGCTTTATTATTGGAGCATGAACATCATCAACACACACAACATATACTGGATAAGGACATGGAAAGAGCCTGTAAGATCATAAAGGAGAAAAGAGATAAACTACATAGGAAGGAATACTATTAGTTAGTTCTAGTGTTGATTTCTAGAGTCTCTTGTACTTTATTTTTGTTTTTGTTTTTGTTTTTGTTGTTTGATTTTATTTGTAAGGTATACTAGGTTGTATGCCCAACACGAGGAGCCAAGGCAATCCTTTAGCTCCACTAAATTTGGAGATCCATCGACTACCAAAAAGAATAGCTCAAGTGAATGAGGATATTGAGGTTGAGGAGGATATGCATACGAATAAGGATATGGATAGAGAGGAGAATCTACCACAAAGGGGTAATAGGCCATAGCTCAGGGACTTTAATGAGAATGCTTATGGATGGAATCAATATCGATTGAACCTTATGGCTATAGATGTTACTGGTACTATAGTACTGCCTCCTTTACCGGCAGATACTAAGTTCACCGTATCGATTGGATTGCTCCAAATGCTCCAAAACTGCGGTTTGTTCACAAGGCTACCTTTGGAGGATCCCCACCATCATCTTTTAGAATATGGTGTTTATTTCCAAAAGTGTCTTGGGGACACAAAACCTTTCTCTTAATATTGTGGGTTTAAGTGTGTTTCCACTGTCATTAACTGGGAATGCAGCTGTATGGTTTTCCAAGCTTTCTCCTAGTACCATCATAAGTTGGGATGAACTTCAGAGAGTATTCCTCGAAAGATAATTCCCAAGGTCCAAGAAGTTGATGCTCAAGGACCAAATCAACAACTTTGAGCAATTGCTGTGTGATTCTATCAGTACAACATAGGAGAGATTTACTAAATGCTTGAGGATGGTCCCTGATCACAAGATTGTTGGCGATGCCTTGGTTGAAATTTTCTATCGGGCACTTGATGAAAATAGTCAAGCTTGCACTGACACAATCACGAGAGGCATGTTCCTAGACCAACCTTTTGCATTAATAGCCGCAAGAATGGAGCAAGTGGTTATAACAAATTGAGCATAGGGACAACGAGAGTAGGGTGTGATGAAACCTTCTTGTGCAGTTAATACCTATAATGAGTAAGCAAAGGTAAATGAGGAGATAATGGAGCAACTTTCTCAAATTCACACAAGTATAGACTTGGTCTTAAAACAAAAGCAAGCAAAATGTCCATGCGGTCACTCACCAACCCCCGAAGGCTCCCATCTATGATGATCCATTCTTTGATGAGGATGTATGTTTTGTGAGCAACCAAGCGGCACGTTCTCGAAACAACCCCCAACGGTCCAATTCGGACTATTAGAGGTCAGGTTCTGGGAATCA